>JAWPHD010001667.1:0-301986 GCA_037043455.1 Cyrtodaria siliqua
TTAAACAACATTTCAATTAAATTAAATTCAGAATATTATTTGTTTTTAAATTTTGTTTCAGAATATTGTTATTCAATAGAGCATGTACACGTTCGCCCTTTAGAATTTGTTAAATTGTTATTCGATAGAGCGTATAAACTAATTCAATAGAGCGTGTTTATATCGCTTTTAAACTGGTGGAGTCACGAATAATGTATCGAGCGTCATTGCCTTTTTCTTTCGGATTAGTTTCTCTGTTTCTGGATACAGATCGAAATGTAGTCGTTTTACTTTTATAGAAAGGGCGTGTTTACATTTAATTCCAGAATATTAAAATAGCCAATACAGGACACGGGTCAAGCCCAATATGTATGGCTTTAAAGAAGATAATCGCTTAAAGCTACAGACGCCCTATATCAATCGATTTCTTCTTTGTAGGCGTGTCTTTATTTGTAACTTCATGTTCACTAATACTTCGTCTCAAATCAACCATATATCGACTTGTTATTTAGCGCTTGATGAGTTTGTGTGCGCGCTCTTGTTATTACGTAATGCCTATTTAGTGTTAAAATGCTACACAATACCAATAAATAGCAGTGGTCTAGAGGTTCAGCGTACATCTTTTAAATCTTACAAGTACGAGACTGTGGTTCAAATCCCGTTTTTTTATCACGTATATTCTGGAGCCGTATATTTATCGATGTTACCTGTACGGAGGCTAAATAAAAATGTGAAATTTTAGAGAGAGATGTAGTTTTTGTTTACCCTCGCTGTATTGCATGACGCATTTTAGCGAGCTTTTCTGCAGACGTTTTCGGCGTGCAGTTGAGTCCGGGAAAGGTTGGAGTCTCTCGTTCAAAGTAGATTACAGTTGATTGCAGCAGTAGATTAGAGATGGTGGCACATCGGTGTAGAAATCCCTCGCCGAGTCTGTAGAAGGTTAGCTATTCCAAGTAGATTACGAAGTCCAATAGAATATTTTGACCAATCGGATTGCCTGCAGAATTGTGACTAGGTCAATCCGATTGTCGGCTCGAAAAGATGATTTGAAGCTCCCCGACCAATCAGGACACAGGAGATTTGAAGCCTATCTAGTAGGTCAATCCTGTTGATTGGGAATCCCGTGATTGTTGTCCCGTTATGTTTACGTCCTAGAACGTAACACAAAATAGTGGACGACCCCCGGAAAGTTCCCCAACTTTTGCGGAGGTGATGTTACGGCGTCCCCCATTCTGTGTATGCTCCATGGTCTCCTCCGCCATATACGCCGTCGTATGCTGGGTTATCAATCCTCCCGAACTGATATAGTGACTCCAGCATACGACAAGTGTAGATCTCGCAGGTTGAATGTATCCGTGGTGATTATATGCCCCAGTAGATTACAAAAAACGGCCCTGAGAAGGGCCACGGTATCACCCTAGTGTGGGGTGTGTACCATATCGGAACGTGTTTCTACGCTTTCAACGTTCGGCTCGCTGGGAACCGAATGAGCAGAAACAAGCCACACCGGGCCCGACGTTGATGGTGGTCGATGATGGTCGTCACGTTCCGGATCCCCCTGCAGGACGCGTCGACATCGCTCGAAGAAACTTAGTGCTGATGACAACTAAAACACTTCGTTGTAGATGGACACGTCCTGCTGGTTCGGTGGTCTGAACGGGCAATTTTACGTATCGATTTCTCCTTATATACCGACTTTTGGGGTGTTCGTCGATTTGAAACTACTTCACACGTGACTCATTCATATTCATGAGTTATTACCAGTTAAAATAGGGGTTGTACAGCTTTAAGGAGGTTGGCTGGGAAAGGACGTTATGCTGAGATGTTTTTTTTAATTGATATTGAAAGCTTCTTTGGCATAATTTAGATACAAAATTATCAAAAAAAGGGTAGGTCACCACACTTTTTTCCCCACTAGACGTCTTTGAAGAAGTCACATATTTCCAATTCCAAAATTCCACTAAAATGAGGAAAAATAGAGTCATTGAACATTTTCACATTTTTTTTCCTAATATTAAGTTTATTGAAAAACAACGATTAATTTTAGACTACATATATACCTATCTTTCAAAACATACATAAACAATTGTAATCCTCATTCGTCTTTTCACTTTGAAAAGCAAACATATATAGATCGTACCCCACCCATTATGTTTTTAATAAAAAAAAAAATAAAAATAAAAAAAGTATGTTCTAATGCTCAACTTTCTTTTAAACTTGTATATGACAAGGTCCTATGACATTTATTTCAAAATAAGTAAAAAAATATATAGGTCACCAGGCTTCTAAAGATTTTTTATTAAAAATTCTTTAAATTACACACATTTTGGAGTTATTTTGACATTTTCACTGTAAAATACTGTACCCACAATTTTGACATAATGATCAATTATAAATTAGCTCAGTATCTACTTTTATATATGTATTCCACTATTGAAAAACAAAAATCTTATTTTTTCTATAGCAAAAGGATAAATTGTACTCCGAGCTACCCATACCCCTATTTTGAAGACAACAAAAAATGATAACAAATGACGGAAAAAATACAAGTATTTTTTATATATTCATATCTACTAGAATGCAAAACATTAAATAATTATGTTGTCAAATAAAAGTATGATTTAAAAAATAAAATTCTTAGACTGGAAAATGTCAAAACATGCCCAGCCAACATCCTTAAACCGGTGCTTAGAGGGTGAGAGGTGTTGCATTTTATATTCCCGCTCAAGAAATAGACTCAATCAAGCCGAGTATGTTGCTTTACTCTCTTGTTTGTGTTTGTTGCTTCCATGGGACCCTCTTTTCAGTATTTATGGAGTCTAACCTCGACTATAGACTGAACCATTGTTATTGAACGCAGCACATACACGTAATGGTTGGCGTTTTCATTCTTTTCCAGAATATTCGGGCCACTATTACTGGATAGAGCAGCTGACAGAGGAAACAGAGAAGTGGGTTGCATGGCGCGTGATCATGGTTATCGTGGTTGTGGCAGCATGTGTCGGGTTTATCCTGGTTCTCTGCCTTGTATGCTGCCTCTTCAAAACGTGGGTATACCGCGCTATAGCTTCGTCTGGATTTGTCGCTTGGCTGCTTGCAGGTAAAACACCGGTCCCACGTACCAACGTTACCTGTTGTATTATATATATATTAATACCATTATCTTCACATCAAACCATCTTCAAATGAACAAGTGCCAACAAACATATATAGATATTTCGCCATTTTGAGAGGGGTTTTATTCGCCAAATAAATCAACAAAATAGGCCTAAATAAAATTTCATTTATTTTTGTTTATCCGGATTGTTTAAAAAAAGTGTAATGAAATGCTTTTGTAATTCCTGCAGGGCTTTTGGTATGGGTGCCCGTTGGCATGGTTGCCCACATGCATCTGGAGATCGAAGACTCCGTGAACAAGAATATTCCACACGACGCCACCCTCCATATCCCCTACTCCGTGGTGATTGCTGCCCTCGGAGGCTTCTTTGCTATCATCGTGGCCATTATGTTACTCTGGTTGACAGGTAGGAACGTTGAAACACCGTCACTCCGTATTTAGATATACTCCGGAACAGGCCTCTCATGGGATATATCGGTCACATGATGTAGGTACAAACGAGTTATACCCTGAACATGTTCGGCACGTGCAACTGCGACAACGAATATTAAGTTTCTGGAACGTTTGGTTTCAATAGGAAAGTTTAGTTACCATGTTCGTACCGATATGAGTATAAGAATCGTTCATGGGTATCCGGTGAAGATAGGGAATTCCAAACCTCGGTTTAAGTGTTTTAATCGGAACCTCGACAGAGCCTCGGTTCCGATAAAAACACTTGCACGTCGGGTTGGAATAAGTGTAACACTTATACCGAGGGTTGGAATTCCCTATCTGAACCGAATACCCATGATATATTCTTGTTCTTGCATATCAGAGACATGTTGTTCGTTGACGCCGCCAGCTACTAACGTTTCGCATGTTTTTTTGCATACCGGATGTTGGTGCGCGCATGAATTTTGAGATGGAAATTTCTTGCATACCGCACAAGGATA
Source organism: Cyrtodaria siliqua (assembly GCA_037043455.1). Classification (NCBI taxonomy): domain Eukaryota; kingdom Metazoa; phylum Mollusca; class Bivalvia; order Adapedonta; family Hiatellidae; genus Cyrtodaria; species Cyrtodaria siliqua. Next base: position 4,030 of record JAWPHD010001667.1, read on the forward strand.
TCAGTCATTGTACCGGGGCTAGATTATAAGAATATTTCATGGGTATCCAGTGAAGATAGGGAATTCCAACCCGAGGTATAAGTGTTTTTTATCGGAACCGAGGCTCTGCCTTAAAACACTTATACCGAGAGTTGGAATTCTCTATCTGAACCGAATACCCATGATAGATTCTTTTTCTTGCATATCAGAGACATGTTGTGCGCTGACATCGCATGGTAAAATGGCGGATATCCTTGTCCGGTATGCAAGAAATTTCCATCTCACCCTAGGGTCGAGATAAAATTACGCGCGCCAACATCCGGTATGCGGGAAAACATGCAAAAGGTTAGTAGCTGGCGGCGTCAACGCACAACATGTCTCTGATATGCAAGAAAAAGAATCTAGCATGGGTACTCGGTTCAGGTAGGGACATTCGGTGAAGATAGGGAATTCCAACCCTCGGTATAAGTGTTTTAATCGGAACCTCGGCAGAGTCTCGGTTCCGATATTATACAGATCCTCGGTTCCGATTAAAACACTTATACCGAGGGTTGGTATTCCCTATCTTTCCGGTGAAGATAGGGAATTCCAACCCTCGGTATAAGTGTTTTAATCGGAACCGAGGCAGAGCCGTTCCGATATTATACAGAGCCTCGGTTCCGATTAAAACACTTATACCGAGGGTTGGAATTTCCTATCTTCACCGGATACGCATGAACGATTCTTATAATCTAGCCTCGGTAAAATGACGGATATCCTTGTCCGGTATGCAAGAAAACCCCATTCACTGAGACCAATTTCCGATATTACATATTGACCATACTTCTGTTTTAATGACTTGGAATTCGTAGCTTGGTAAAATGTATCCTGTGAATAAAATAAATCAACAAGTCTGGTTCCCGAAAAGTCTGGTTCCCGAATAAAATGCAGATTAGAAGGGAATAGTCTCAGGTAAAACTCTCCTTTCGCCGAGTTATGGCAAAAAGTGTACTCATCATACTAGTAGTTTCTTTAAGGGATACAGAGCAGTTTTTAAATAGTTATTAAACAGTGAAAGTATCACTCAATTTAATAATCCAGTAACATTTGACTTGAAATATTAAAAGGTAATGACATGCGGTGTTTTAAATGTCTTCGTTATTCTACCATAGGTTTAAACATAGTATTGGTGCAATATAATTAACAATGTTTATTTATTTATTAATATTTTATTATTTATTTTCCCGCCCAAAAGCGTTAAGATTTGATTATTTCAATTAATTAATTAATAATGATTGCAAATAAATATACAAGTTATGTAGAAAAACTTACGGGACGTCACAAGTGCAAACACATCAAGATTGCCGTGTGTCTCGCATTCCTTATACGTTTCAATAGGTTTATATAGCAACATTCATAGATTATACTTCGTCTTCATTTAACATAGCATGGTCAATAGAAATAAACACAATAATATTAAATGACGTTCGGCCTTAATAGGTATTTGCTACTTCCCAACAACTGGTGGATGGCAACTACTTACACATTAATCCTCAATCACCTCCTAACGTTCAAACCCTAGCAAGATATGTATACCGCAAGTCACCAGTTGGGATGACCAGACCTAAATATAAGATTAGAGTTTAATATTAGAGTATATGAGAGTGTTCACTGGCCCTCATTGACTGAGAAATAACACCATTTTTGCTAGATCGAATAAATCGTATTCCGCGTTATGTTTTTTCTCTGACATTGAGTATATGATCAAAACAAGTTCGCCTATTTTACTGAGTTAAAGTTTAACTGTCATGTAAAAATAACCTGTGAGAATTTCGTGTTTGCTCATGGCCCCAGCAATTAAAGGGACACGTGGTAATCTCCAAGAGATCCCCTTTTCAATATTATTTTTCTACATAGCTTGCATTTTTAAAATCAATTAATGTTATTAAAATCATTAGCATCAATTCATATAATTATTAATATTAGAATCGTGAAAAGTAAATTGTTTATGCATATTGCTTTACGCAGATTGCTATTTTAGAGGAAAACGAATTAGATATTCAAAAAATGCTAGACAAAATAAGTGAATGGTGTAAAAAATGGCGTATGTCTGTAAATGAAACAAAAACTAAGGTACTACATTTCAGGCAAAAACGTAGAAATAAATCATGTTTTAATTTCAAATGTGACAACCAAGATATAAACATGGAACATAGCTATAAGTTCCTTGGTTTCTGGTCCAATGATCATCTTGATATGAATTTGTGCTGGTGGAATGACATTTTGTGTGTGTACTAAACTGATTGAGTCTGTTGTTGAACCGGTACTATTCTATGGATCTGGCATATGGGGATTTTTTTTTAAAGTAATTGAAACAGTCTTAAATAAGGCGGGAAGATATGTTTTAGGGGTAACCAAATATTGTTCAAACGTTTCATCGAGGGGAGATCTGGGACGGGACTCTTGTCAGATCAAGCAAAAATATGAAACAGTACGACTGTGGAATAGATTAATAAATATGCCAAGCAATAGAGTAGTACGACAAGTTCACAATTGGTCGTGTAATAAACCCAAGTCCTGGGAAAGTATAATGCTCCGATTTATAGAGAACACAGGAACATCAGAACATATGTTAATTGAGAACCCCAACATAAAGAAATGTCTGAGCAAAGTACGTGACCATTTAATCCAAACAGATAGACGTGCATGGTATGAACAATTACAAAGTGATGGAAGAAATAATCAGAATGGAAATAAACTTAGAACGTACAGACTCTATAAAAGTGTGTATAAAACAGAGTAGTATGTAAACTGCAATATGAGCAGAGGCCACCGACGCATTCTTGCAAAATTTAGAAGTTGTAATCTTCCCTTAGCAATTGAAACAGGGAGATATACTCGACCGAAAACACCTGTCCCTAAACGAGTTTGTAAATATTGTAATAAGTCGACGATGAAACTCATTTTTTAATTGACTGCGAGTTTTATTCAGATATTAGATATGAACTTTTTAATGGAGCAAATCAAGCTGAAATCGTGTTTTTTCTGTTTTCATCAACTGAAAAATTAATATTCTTAATGAACTGTGATATATTACAGCACACGTTAGCTAATGCACTTTTAAAAATGTTTAAACGGCGCTCTTTAGCATTGTAAATATGCATAGCTGTGTTATAAAATAAATTCTATATATAAGGAATGAAGTTTAAAACAAAAGTTATGTTTCATTTGTTTTTGTTTGTTTTTTAAATGAAAGTTTGAAATTTAATTGTAGTCTTCATTTTAATTATATGTCAACGAATACTAAATAATATTTTTTAAATATTGAATATATATTTTAACGCACTACATTTGTAACTTTTATTATGTTTTAATATGTACTATTGTGTTTTACAGTGTCTCATATGCCTTTGATGGCAGGATATCAAATAATAATGTTGTATAATATTTGTAAATGTAACTGTATTTGATATGTGACACTTTAATAAAGTATAACTTACTTACTTTCCATATTGTAATGCTCCAATAATATATTTAAACCATATGGTAGAACAACGAAGAAAAAAATCATAAATGAATGAATGAATGAATGAATGAATGGTGTTTTATGGCACGTCGACATATAATTAGGTCATATTGTGCGCAAAACCGATGAATCATGAAAGAATGAAATAGTAATTAAAAATAATGTAAACGTATAAAGATAAAACTATCTACAAATAAGGGATGATATGGTAGCAATATAAACTATGTATATATGTAAATCAACAAATGCCCGCCAACGGGCTTGTAAACAAGTTAATATATATAGGAAATTATTATATTGATTTGTAAAGTCTGATTTCTTTAAGGAAATCTAAAACAAGACTAAAATCTATAGTATCAAATAACTCTTTCAAAGTATTAACTGTGAAGTATCTTTGTCGCATAGGATCAAAGTCTACACATTCCAACACGATATGTTCAAGATAAATGAAACGAGGTTCTGATTTTAATACTTAATAAAAACTTCAAGATTGCCGTGTGTCCCATTAAAACAATTATTTGAATTAATATTAATGACACTGCCATGATTATCGGTGCACTATTTGTAGGCATATGCTCCGGAAGAGATGACAAAAGCAGCGACTCCCGATCTGACACTGAGGTGTTCTCCGATCGAACCAAGGTCAGAAGTGAAGTGATACAGGATAGTCGCTATTACGGACCTTACGGCTACTATCCGGCAGAGGCGCCGATGTATATTAGCAGGTATATATGTAAAACGCCCATTGCTTTGTGCCTTGAGTTGTGTATGAATCAAGATTTAAATGCCACGTTGTCATTCATATCTAGGCCCAATTAAAAAAAAAGAATATCTTACATTCTCATCGCACAAATGACACATATGCTGCCAACAAATCCACAGAAAAGTGGGGGTCATATATCTTCGAAGAAAGAACTTGTCTCATGAATGAACGCTCCCTTTAAAAACATAAAGGCTGAGATGCCAACATATTGTATTCATACACTCATTTCTTTGTAAGCAAAAGCATTTCAAAACTCACAATTTTAACATGAAAATGCTTGAAAACTGTAACAAACAAATCAACAATGTGATATAAACCAAAAATGGCACTTTAAATTAGTTAAAATGCCCCGTTCAACAAAAGAAATGAACATTATTTACTAGCCGCCATTATGCGACCGCCCCAGGCCGACACACTTTCTGTGATGCGATAGGTGTGCTCTACCCCAGGCCATACCCCAGGTCAACACTTCTTGTGATGCAATGGGTGTGCTCTATCCATGACTTTACCCAAGGCCAACACTTCCTGTGATGCAATGGGTGTTCTCTACCTCAGGCCCTACCCCTGGCCAACACTTCCTGTGATGCAATGGGTGTGCTTTACCTCAGGCCGACACTTCCTGTGATGCAATGGGTGTGCTACACCTATAAGAAGCTATCCAGCTGGATTGTGGAACGTCGGTGGTTCTGCTTGTGGAACGTCGGTGGTTCTACCCTAATACCCACCCGTTTACGAAAATTACCGTTTTGCCAATGACTTTTCCAAGGCGGAAGCCTTATTTTCAACCCTTGTGTTTGTGATGTCACGTGACATGCTTCTTGTTTGTTTGTGTTTCTGATTGACTGTGTTCTGACTGACTGTGTTCTGACTGACTGTGTTCTGACTGACTGTGTTCTCACTGACTGTGTTCTCACTGACTGTGTTCTGACTGACTGTGTTCTCACTGACTGTGTTCTCACTGACTGTGTTCTGTGAAAGCTAAATTTCCTTTTCGACATTTATACTTACTTTTATTCTCTGACTGAAGCAATATAACGCTAGAGACATATTATCCATCGATTTTCATATCACTAATCCATTAGAACCTCTATCCTTACAGTATAAGGTAATGTTACTCTCCCGCGAGATTGAATATATACTTCTACTATTACATGTTGTTACAGAACCCAACCTGAGGCGTATCCTAGATCGGGTATCACAGAGGACGAGATTACGGAGAATCCTTACTACATCCAGAGTTACCCAAATTACGCTCCCTACATGGGGCCAACCTACGATAACCGGGCGGCGCCGATTAGAAACGGGGCATCGGTTATAAACGGGGCAACGATTCAAAACGGATATTAACGTCGATTCCGAAGTGTGTGCAGCGGTTGTTTTCTAACTGAATAAGATTCGTTTTGTCTGATTATAACTATCCTTCTTATACACAGTAATCTCCTCCTGAACATCTTATTATTTATCATTTTCAAGTTTATATTGATTCCACAAGGTCTAACAGAGGCGCCAACTATAATGCTATGACTTCTTTTGCTTTTGTATTTACGGATACTTTCTAACGTTTTTATCATTTTTATAGAAACTGTCTTCAGATAAATCGCATAAATTTACAATAACTTAACCCAGACAATAGACAGTACAGGTAACTAAGTTTAGGTAATATTTAAATCATAATTATCCGAGTATATGCGATTTATACTGCTTCTCGAGGGCCGCATGCCCGAGAGTGCGGTATAAATCGCATACGAGAAAAATATGCTATTCATGTTTTGTACCATAGCCATTTATCCAACTATGCGCGTGTAAAGTTGGGTAGAGATCATGGTATAACTGCCGAATCTGTCATTTATAGCACGGCTGACATTTAACGGCAGTTATAGCACGGTTTAGGCTCAGATCTTCAGGTTTATGACAATTATATCACAAGCAAGAACAAAGGAAAACCATTAGAGCTATGGTACAAGTATAGAATAGAGCATGAGTTTTGCACGTGTACGGGGAGATAATGCAGGAGCGTTAGCGAGTATATATATCCGTACACGTGCAAGACTCATGCTCTATTGTATTTTATACCACAATAACTAACATATGCTGTGTATATCCTCGGGTATTACACGATGCATAGTGTGTATTTAGGCTATTGTGGTATAAGTATAGGATAGAGCATGAGTTTTGCACGTGTACGGGGAGATAATTATCGTCCGTACACCGTGCAAGACTCATGCTCTATTGTATTTATACCACAATAACTAACATATGCTGTGTATATCCTCGGGTATTTAGGCTATTGTGGTATAAAATTATGTTATTGCACTACTGGACATATACTGGTATTGCAATTGCATCACTCGTTATTTAGCTCGTGGATGATTTGCAATATATACAAATGTATTGCATAACCCATTGATCAGCTGAAACATGATACTGTTGCTGATCACAACTTTCTTCATTAAAAAACTAACCCATCAAATAACGGCAAAAGTACACTACAAAATCAAAAATAAATCCAGGCGTTCAGATCATATATAATGTAATTAGATGTGCCGATTAAAAATATAAACTTTTCATGGGTTCTTAAGATACCCGTGATTTAATATGCGCAAAATGAATTACGCGTTAGTAACTTTAATTTTGCGCTCCAGTTTTGGGTTTCTCCTGGCTGAGTAAAGCCGTTTATATTGTGTCCATATGGTTTGGATTCTCAAATTTGGATGTTGTTGGGTGGATAGCTACTATAATGAGCAGTAGTTTTATTTTATTATATTCTATCTTTTTTTCATCTTACTAATATAATATTAAAGTAGTATATGTGATATAAAGCGTAGTAAATCAATAAAAGATCAATACTAACGATCGTTTTATTATTATTGAACATTTTGTGTGACGTGAATTTATTATCCTACGGAGCAAAGCACGATACATTTGTGTTTCAGTGCTTTTTATCTGCCATGCATTCGCATTGCGAACAGCCAGAACATTTTTCTAAAATTGGTATATAGGTATGCTAATGTATTACCTCCCTATAGATTATGCAAATGGGACCTAAACGGCAGCTTAAAGTAAAGGGAGAATAGTTATTATTAGTGCTGCAAACAGCACCTGAACAGTGGTTTAAGTAAAGGGAGAGTAGTTCTTATTAGTGCTACAAACAAGACATGAACAGTGGTTTAAATAAAGGCGGAGTAGTTCTTATTAGTGCTGCAAACATGACATGAACAGTGGTTTAAGTAAAGGGAGAGTAGTTCTTATTAGTGCTACAAACATGACCTGAACAGTGGTTTAATTAAAGGGAGAGTAGTTCTTATTAGTGCTGCAAACATAACCTGAACAGTGGTTTAATTAAAGGGAGAGTAGTTCTTATTAGTGCTACAAACATGACCTGAACAGTGGTTTAATTAAAGGGAGAGTTGTTCTTATTAGTGCTGCAAAATTAACCTGAACAGTGGTTTTAAGTAAAGGGAGAGTAGTTCTTATTAGTGCTGCAAACATGCATGAACAGTGGTTAATTAAAGGGAGAGTAGTTCGTATTAGTGCTGCAAACATGATCTGAACAGTGGTTTAAGCAAAGAGAGAGTAGTTCTTACTAGTGCTGCAAACATAACCTGAACAGTGGTTTAAGTAAAGGGAATGTAGTTCTTATTAGTGCTACAAACATGACCTGAACAGTGGTTTAAGTAAAGAGAGAGTAGTTCTTATTAGTGCTGCAAGCATTGACCTGAACTGTGTTTAAGTATAGTGGGAGTAGTTTTTAGTTCTGCATACAGGACATGCACAGTGGTTTAAGTAAAGGGAGAATAGTTCTTATTAGTGCTGCAAACAGGACACGAACAGTGGCTTAAATAAAGGAAGAGTAGTTCTTAATAGTGCTACAAACAAGACCTGAACAATAGTTTAAGTAAAGGGAGAGTAGTTCTTATTAGTGCTACAAACATGACCTGAACAGTGGCTTAAGTAAAGGGAGAATAGTTAAGATTAGTGCTACAAAAATGACCTGAACAATCGTTTAAGTAAAGGGAGAGTAGTTCTTATTAGTGCTACAAACAAGACCTGAACAGTGGTTTAAGTAAAGGGAGAGTAGTTCTTATTAGTGCTACAAACAGGACCTGAACAGTGGTTTATGTAAAGGGAGAATAGTTCTTATTAGTGCTACAAACAGGACATTAACAGTGGTTTAAGTAAAGGGAGAGTAGTTCTTATTAGTGCTACAGACAAGATCTGAACAGTGGTTTAAGTAAAGGGAGAGTAGTTCTTATTAGTGCTGCAAACATGACATGAACAGTGGTTTAAGTAAAGGGAGAGTAGATCTTATTAGTGCTGCAAACATACATGAACAGTGGTTTAAGTAAAGGGAGAGTAGTTTTTATAAGTGCTGCAAACATGACATGAACAGTGGTTTAAGTAAAGGGAGAGTAGTTCTTATTAGTGCTGCAAACATGACATGAACAGTGGTTTAAGTAAAGGGAGAGTATTTCTTATTAGTGCTGCAAATACGACCTGAACAGTTGTTTCAATAAAAGGAGTGTAGTTCTTATTAGTGCTGTAAACAGGACCTGCACAGTGGTTTAAGTAAACGGAGAGTAGTTTTTATTAGTGCTTCAAACTTGACCTGAACTGCGTAAGGGAGAGTAGTTCTTATTAGTGCTGAAAACATGACCTGAACAGCGGTTTCAGTAAAGGGAGAGTAGTTCTTATTAGTGGTACGAACGGGACATGAACAGCGGCTTAATTAAAGAGAGTAGTGCTTATAAGTGCTACAAACGGTGCCTGAACAGTGGATTAATGAAAGAGATAGTAGTGCTTATAAGTGCTACAAACGGGACCCAAACAATGGCTTAATTAAAGCGAGAGTAGTGCTTATAAGTGCTACAAACGGGACCTGAACAGTGGCTTGATGAAATCGAGAGTAGTGCTTATAAGTGCTACAAACGGGACCTAAACAGGGGCTTAATTAAAGAGAGTAGTGCTTATAAGTGCTACAAACCGGACATGAGCAGTGGCTTGATTAATGATAGAGTAGTGCATATAAGTGCTACAAACGGGACATGAACAGTGTCTTAATTAAATAGAGGATAGTTCTTATTAGTGCTACAAACAGGTTCCGAATAGTGGTTTAAGTAAATGGGGAGTAGTTCTTATTAGTGCTGCAAACAGGACCTGCACAGTGGTTTAAGTAAAGGGAGAGTAGTTATTATTAGTGCTGCAAAAGGACATGAACAGTGGTTTAAATAAAGGAATTGAATTGAATTGGGGTTTAAGGCGCACCAACACATGAAAGGTTATATGGCGCCTAACAGGAATGAACATGCCAGGCTCATCCTCCATTTACATCAAGATAAAATATGGAGAATGGGCCTAGAACCTTTTAACCTGCAGACCTGCAGAGTTGCTGCAAATTCTATAGTAGACACTCCATTTACGATGGAGCCACTTTTCCACGTTTGCATACGCGTTGTCATGATGAAACCTTGAATAAGCATGATAAACAATGACAAATTGAACATGAAGGGGGTTGGGATGGGCGTGGAGGGTGAAGGGGGCGGGGGGGGGGGGGGTGGCGTTCCTACCCCTCTGCCTCTAGCGGAATTTGCAGTGGTTGTATTCTACTCCGGCAACCACACGGGGATTAAGTAAAGAGAGAGTAGTTCTTATTAGTGCTGCAATCAGGACCTGAGCGGTGGTTTAAGTAAAGCAAACAGGACCTGAATAAAGGGAGAGTAATTCTTATTAGTGCTACAAACAGGACCTGAACAGTGGTTTAAGTAAAGGGAAAGTAGTTCTTACTCGTGCTACAAACATGACATGAACAGTGGTTTAAGTAAAGGGAGAATAGTTCTTATTAGTGCTACAAACAGGACCTGAACAGTGGTTTAAGTAAAGGGAGAGTAGTTCTTATTAGTGCTACAAACAGGACCTGAACAGTGGTTTAAGTTAAGGGAGAGTAGTTCTTACTCGTGCTACAAACATGACCTGAACAGTGGTTTAAGTAAAGGGAGAGTAGTTCTTACTCGTGCTACAAACATGACATGAACAGTGGTTTAAGTAAAGGGAGTGTAATTCTTATTAGTGCTACAATCAGGACCTGAACAGTGGTTTAAGTAAAGGGAGAGTAGTTCTTACTAGTGCTACAAACATGACATGAACAGTGGTTTAAGTAAAGGGAGTGTAATTCTTATTAGTGCTACAATCAGGACCTGAACAGTGGTTTAAGAAATGGGAGAGTAGTTCTTTTTAGTGCTACAAACAGGACCTGAACAGTGGTTTAAGTTAAGGGAGAGTAATTCTTATTAGTGCTACAATCAGGACCTGAACAGTGGCTTAAGTAAAGGGAGAGTAGTTCTTACTCGTGCTACAAACATGACATGAACAGTGGTTTAAGTAAAGGAGTGTAATTCTTATTCGTGCTACAATCAGGACCTGAACAGTGGTTTAAGAAAAGGGAGATTAGTTCTTACTAGTGTTACAAACATGACATTAACAGTGGTTTAAGTAAAGGCAGAAGAGTTCTTACTCGTGCTACAAACAGAATCTGAACAGTGGTTTAAGTAAAGGGAGATTATTTCTTACTCGTGCTACAAACAGTATCTGAACAGTGGTTTAAGTAAAGGGAGAGTAGTTCTTACTAGTGCTACAAACAGGATCTGAAGAGTGGTTTAAGTTAAGGGAGAGTAGTTGTTATTTGTGCCCCAAACAGGATCTGAACAGTGGTTTAAGTAAAGGGAGATTAGTTCTTATTAGTGCTACAAACAGGATCTCAACCGTGGTTTATGTAAAGGGAGAGTAGTTCTTATTAGTGCTATAAACATGACCTGAACAGTGGTTTATGTCAAGGGAGAGTAGTTCTTATTAGTGCTACAAACAGGATCTCAACCGTGGTTTATGTAAAGGGAGAGTAGTTCTTATTAGTGCTATAAACATGACCTGAACAGTGGTTTATGTCAAGGGAGAATAGTTCTTATTAATGCAACAAACAGGACCTGAACAGTGGTTTAATTAAAGTGCGAATTGTTCTTATTAGTGCTACAAAAGGGTCCGAACAGTGTTTTAAATAAAGGGAGAGTTGTTCTCATTAGTGCTACAAACTGGATCTGAACAGTGGTTTAGGTAAAGGGAGAGTAGTTCTTATTAGTGCTACAAACATGATCGGAATAGTGGTTTAAGTAAAGGGAGAATAGTTCTTATTATTGATATAAACAGAATCTGAACAATGGTTGAAGTAAAGAGAGAGTAGTTCTTATAAGTGCTGCAACATGGATCTGAACAGTGGTTTAATTAAAGGGAGAGTAGTTCATATAAGTGCTACAAACAGGACCTGAACAGTGGTTTATTTCAAGGGAGAATAGTTTTTATTAGTGCTATAAACAGGACCCGAACAGTGGTTTAAGTAAAGGGAGAGTAGTTTTTATTAGTGCTACAAAAGGAATCGGTACAGTGGTTTAAGTAAAGTGCGAGTAGTTCTTATTAGTGCAATAAGAAGGACATGAACAGTGGTTTATGTCAAGGGAAAGTAGTTCTTATTAGTCTACAAACATGACCTGAACAGTGGTTTAAGTAAAGTGTGAGTAGTTCTTATAAGTGCTACAAAATAGATCGGAACAGTGTTTTAAGTAAAGGGAGAGTAGTTCTTATTAGTGCTACAAACAGGATCTGAACAGTGGTTACGGTAAAGGGAGAGTAGTTCTTATTAGTGCTACAAAGATGATCGGAACAGTGGTTTGAGTAAAGGGAGAGTAGTTCTTATTAGTGCCACAAACAGAATCGGAACAGTGGTTTAAGTAAATGGAGAGTATTTGCTATTAGTTCTACAAACAGGATCTGAACAGTGGTTTAAGTAAAGGGAGAATATTTAGTTCTTATTAGTGCTACAAACAGGATCTGAACAGTGGTTTAAGTTAAGGGAGAGTAGTTCTTACTAGTGCTACAAACAGGAACTGAACAGTGGTTTAAGTAAAGGGAGAGTAGTTCTTACTCGTGCTACAATCAGGATCTGAACAGTGGTTTAAGCAAAGGGAGAGTAGTTCTTACTAGTGCTACAAACAGGATCTGAACAGTGGTTTAAGTAAAGGGAGAGTAGTTCTTATTAGTGCCACAAACAGAATCGGAACAGTGGTTTAAGTAAATGGAGAGTATTTGCTATTAGTTCTACAAACAGGATCTGAACAGTGGTTTAAGTAAAGGGAGAATATTTAGTTCTTATTAGTGCTACAAACAGGACATGAACATTGGTTTAAGTTAAGAAAGAGTAATTCTGATTAGTGCTACAAACAGGATCTCAACAGGGGTTTATGTAAAGGGAGCGTAGTTCTTATTAGTGCTATAAACAGGACCTGAACAGTGGTTTATGTCAAGGGAGAATAGTTCTTATTAGTGCTACAAACAGGACCTGAACAGTGGTTTAAGTAAAGTGCGAGTAGTTCTTATAAGTGCTTGAAAAAGGATCGGAACAGTGTTTTAAGTAAAGGGAGAGTAGTTCTTATTAGTGCTACAAACAGGATCTGAACTGTGGTTTAGGTAAAGGGAGAGCAGTTCTTATTAGTGCTACAAACATGATCTGAACAGTGGTTTAAGTAAAGGGAGAACAGTTCTTAGTAGTGCTGCAAAATGGATCTGAACAGTGGTTTAAGTAAAGTGCGAGTAGTTCGTATTAGTGCTATAAAAAGGACATGAACAGTGGTTTATGTCAAGGGAGAATAGTTAATATTAGTGCTACTAACTGAACCTGAACAGTGGTTTAAGTAAAGTGCGGGTAGTTCTTATTAGTGCTACAAAAGGGATCGGAACAGTGTTTTAAGTAAAGGGACAGTAGTTCTTATTAGTGCTACAAAGATGGTCGGAACAGTGGTTTAAGTAAATGGAGAAAAGTTCTTATTATTGCTATAAACAGATCTGAACAGTGGTTTAAGTAAAGTGAGAGTAGTTTGTATTAGTGCTACAAGATGGATCTGAACAGTGGTTTAAGTAAAGGTAGAGTACTTCTTATTAGTGCTACAAACAGGACCTGAACAGTGGTTTCTGTCAAGGGAAAATTGTTCTTATTAGTGCTATAAACAGGACCTGAACATATGTTTAAGTAAAGGGAGAGTAGTTTATAATAGTGCTACAAAAGGGATCGGTACAGTGGTTTAAGTAAAGTGCGAGTAGTTCTTATTAGTGCTACAAAAGGGATCGGAACAGTGTTTTAAGTAAAGGGATAGTAGTTCTTATTAGTGCTACAAACAGGATCTGAACCGTGGTTAGGTAAAGGGAGAGTAGTTTTATTAGTGCTACAAAAATGATCTGAACAGTGGTTTAAGTAAAGGGAGATTAGTTCTTATCAGTGCTATAAACAGGATCTGAACAGTGGTTTAAGTAAAGGGAGAGAAGTTCTTATTATTTCTACAAACATGACCTAAACAGTGATTTATGTAAAGAGAAAATAGTTCTTATTAGTGTTACAAAAGGGATCGGAACAGTGGTTTAAGTAAAGAGAGAGTAGTTCTTATTAGTGTTACAAAATGGATCGGAACAGTAGTTTAAGTAAAGAGAGAGTAGTTCTTATTAGTGTTACAAAATGGATCGGAAGAGTGGTTTATGTAAAGAGAAAGTAGTTCTTATTAGTGCTACAAACAGGACCTGAACAGTGGTTTAAGTGAAGGGAGAGTAGTTCTTATTAGTGCTATAAACAAGACCTGAACAGTGGTTTAAGTAAAGGGGGGATAGTTCTTATTAGTGTTACAAAAGGGAGCGGAGCAGTGGTTTAAGTAATGGGAGAGTAGTTCTTATTAGTGCTACTAACAGAAGCGTAACAGTGGTTTAAGTAAAGAGAGAGTAGTTCTTATTAGTGTTACAAAATGGATCGGAGCAGTGGTTTAAGTAATGGGAGAGTAGTTCTCATTAGTGCTACTAACAGGATCGGAACAGTGGTTTAAGTAAAGGGGTAGTAGTTCTTATTAGTGTTACAAAAGGGATCGGAACAGTGGTTTAAGTAAAGAGAGAGTTGTTCTTATTAGTGCTACAAAATGGATCAGAGCAGTGGTTTAAGTAAATGGAGAGTAGTTCTTATTAGTGTTACAAACAGGATCTGAACAGTGGTTTAAGTAAAGGGAGAGTAGTTCTTATTAGTGCTACAAAAAGGATCGGAACTGTGGGTTAAGAAAAGGGAGAGTATTTCTTATTATTACTATAAACAGGATCTTACCAGTGGTTTAGTAACGGGAGAGTAGTTCTTATTAGTGCTACAAAATGGATCGGAACAGTGGTTTAAGTTAAGGGAGATTAGTTCGTATTAGTGCTGAAAACAGGACCTGAACAGTTTTTTAAGTAAAGGGATAGTACTTCTTCTTAGTGCTACAAACAGGATCTGAACGTTGGTTTAAGTAAAGGGAGAATAGTTTTATTAGTGCTACAAACAGGACCTGAACAGTGGTTTAAGTTAAGGGAGAGTAGTTCTTACTCGTGCTACAAACATGACATGAACAGTGGTTTAAGTAAAGGGAGAGTAGTTCTTACTCGTGCTACAAACATGACATGAACAGTGGTTTAAGTAAAGGGAGTGTAATTCTTATTAGTGCTACAATCAGGACCTGAACAGTGGTTTAAGTAAAGGGAGAGTAGTTCTTACTAGTGCTACAAACATGACATGAACAGTGGTTTAAGTAAAGGGAGAGTAGTTCTTATTAGTGCTGCAAACAAACATGAACAGTGGCTTAAGTAAAGGAAGAGCAGTTCCTATTAGTGCTGCACACTAGACCTGAACAGTCGTTTAAATAAAGGGAGTGTAGT
This sequence comes from Cyrtodaria siliqua, assembly GCA_037043455.1. Lineage (NCBI taxonomy): Eukaryota > Metazoa > Mollusca > Bivalvia > Adapedonta > Hiatellidae > Cyrtodaria > Cyrtodaria siliqua. The sequence continues at coordinate 19,035 of JAWPHD010001667.1, forward strand.
TCTTATTAGTGCTACAAACAAGACCTGAACAGTGGTTTAAGTAAAGGGCAAGTAGTTCTTATTAGTGCTACAAACAGGACATGAACAGTGGTTTAAGTAAAGGGAGAGTAGTTCGTATTAGTGCTACAAAAAGGATATGAACATTGGTTTAAGTAAAGGGAGAATTGTTCTTATTAGTGCTATAAACAGGACAAGAACAGTGGTTTAAGTAAAGGGAAAATAGTTCTTATTAGTGCTGCAAACATGACATGAACTGTGGTTTAAGTAAATGGAGAGTAGTTCTTATAAGTGCTCCAAACAAGACCTGAACAGTGGTTTAAGTGAAGAGAGTCTAGTTCTTATTAGTGCTGCGAACATGACATGAACAGTGGTTTAAATAAGTTAGAGTAGTTCTTATTAGTGCTGCAAACATAACATGAACAGTGGTTTAAATAAAGGAAGAGTAGTTCTTATCAGTGCTACATATACGGGTTCCCATGTCATTTCAGTAATCTAATCATTTGTCTAACTCCTACTCGTGGTCATGCTATTTCAATAAAAAACTGTCTAACATATAAATAAATACTGGTTCCAATGCCATTTCAAAATAATAATTTATCGAACATACACGTGATATACTGGTTCCCATACCATTAAAACCGATAGATAACGACTCCTGTTTAAGGCTCCTAAAGCTACACAATCCCCATTTTAACTGGTAATAACTGATGAATATGAATGAGTCACTTGTGAAGTAGTTTCAAATCGACGGACTCCCAAAAAGTCTGCATATAAGGCAAAAATCGATGCGTACAATTTTACTTTTTTATTTAGCCTCCGTACAGGTAACATCGATAAATATACGGCTTCAGAATATATGTGATAAAACAAAATAGTTGCCCGGAACGGGATTTGAACCACAGTCTTACACTTTTAAGTTTTGAAGGATGTACGCTGAATCACTAGACCACGGCTGTTTATTGGTATGTTGTAACACTAAATAGGCATTACGTAATAATTAGCGCGCACATGCAAAAACTCATCAAGCGCTAAATAACAAGTCGAGATATGGTTGTTTTGATGCGAAGTATTAGTTTCATATTGATAACATACAATATTACACCGGGCAATGTTAATTTACACGTGCGACAAGATGGACTATATATTTATTGATCCATCTTGAGTTGCGTTCAAATATGTTACGTTATTTTGCCTCATAATAAATGGTAGTTAGTATACTATATTCTCAAGTAGCGTTATAGTTCAGTGAATAGAGCACCTGACTTGAAATCAGAAGGTCGTGTGTTCGAGCCCTAAAGAGGCTAACTTTTTTTCTGTAAAAATTACTGTTACCTGTGTATAGGTACGATGTGCACTGGTCGATGTATACACCTTAAATGATTTCATATATTTGCTCGCTTAAATACCCGATTTCGACATGAGCTGGTGAACATGAAGTTACAAATAAGGACACGCCTACAAAGAAGAAATCGATTGATATCGAGACTGTGTAGCTTTAACAAGCTCGAAGATAAGCGCGTACAGGTATAGTGTAAATAACGGCGTTTTAACCACGACAGCATAATGTAAATGCATAAAATATGCCAACGATATAATAAATTGTCATCGATTTTCAGCCAGAAACATACATGTTATGTAATTCTACGCAAGGCCCTTGATCGTAAACTATGGATAATTATGGACCAATTCATACAGGTAAGCACTCTTGAAAAATCAAAGTAGTTCGGAGTTTAGTTTATTGTGTTATATCTCTTCTTCTTCTTCTTCTTCCGGTTAAGGTCAGGATTATCGAGAGAATGTACAGATGACCTGTGATAGGAGTGAGACAGCCGCCTCCTACCTTGGGTATTTAACCGGTATTTCAAAATTAAAACTAAGTACGTGGCCGAAAGAAGACTATTGAGTGGCTAGGAGAGTCGCCTGGAAGTGTCCAAGGAGTGGCTGTTCAAGGAGTGTCCAAGGGCGACATTGAACTTATCGATCGTACTAAAGTGGGTAGGTGGTTCCACTCGATGATGGTCTGGGTAGAAGGAGTTTTTGTATACTCTGTTTGTTGCTGTAGGCTGTTGTAGATGATGGTTGCCTCGGGTGCGCCTGTCGTTGGGATGCAATATCAGTATCTGTAACCAAAGCTGTAGATATTGTTTACTGCAGTGAGTATTTACTCATCAGATTAAAAAGGAATGTGTAATAAGGAATACGTTCAGAGTAAAAACACATTTTTAAATAGTGCATGCTTCCAAAATGGATGTAAATCCATTTAAGACATTTTAAAAGAAACAACCATTCTAATTAAATGGATGTTAAGTGAAACGAAACACTGTATTACATTTGTTCTTAATGCTTGAACATTTTTCATCATGTATTTAAAGTATGGAGTAAACTGTTTCACAGGACAATACATACACATAATTATAATACTCATGATTTTTAAAACTTTACTAGCATTTGTAGAAAGTTGGTTAGTAATGATACTCAGAATTAAAAAAATATGAGGGCATTTTTTAAAGAATGTATGAGTAAAATACTCAAATACTCAAATACTCAGCTTATCTACAGCTCTGTAAGTAACAAGACAATACTAACACCGACGATACCAACTTGTCCATTGAGGCGGAAGTATCCCTGGTCACGGAAGCCGACCTTTTTTAACATTAAACAGAATACCACAAAAAATCACTTCTCCCACACATAACACCCCTCTCTCTCCACCATCACCCCAAACCCCCACACCCCAGTAGCTGTAGTTATAGGTTGACTAAATATGATTTAAACATGTTTTATTGGAAAACGACGCGCCACACTCCTTCTCCCACTACATGTATATATTCATATTATTAACAAGTCCAATTACACCTTAAATAAAGTATCACATATACACAAAATATCACATATACACAAATTATCACACACAAAATATCACATACACAAAGTATCACATATACACAAAATATCACATATACACAAAATATCACATATACACAAAATAAATGTTATATACACAATTTGAATGTTATCTGTGTAAAAATAAAGGGACACACGGAAATCTTGACGTTTTATCGGACAAAAAGCTGTTGCCTCAATGTATGTATTTGTCTAGTATCAGTTTGACTTAAATAAATGTACTACAATTGAATTTTCAATTGTCTTCTTTTCGTACTTTACAGGGGCGGATCCAAGAATTCATGTTAGGGGGTTGTGGGGTTGTGGGGGCGGGGGGCGGGGTTGTGGGGGCGGGGACCCCCCCCCAAACAGACACACACAAAAAACAAACAAACAAACAAACAAACAACAACAAAAAAACCTTGTGTGCCATTTTTTAGTGGAGCGTAAACATCCTTTTTTGGTAAACAATCAGAAAAAAACTTAATTTGCCATTTTAGTGTCGGGGAATGGGGAAGGAAGGGGGCGTAGACCTTTTTATGGCAGGTGTACACATATTTGGCCAGGTTTTAGGGGGGTGGGGCGGCGCACGCGCCGGCTTTGTCCCACTTTGGATCCGCTCATGCTTTATAATATTGTGCAGAGTAATCAACAATTAGAAATATGCGAAAACTATTTGCGTTAAACTATTCAAACAATTATTACTACTGATTAGCAAATATGCAAGTTATGTAGACAAACTAACGGCAGCGACTTAAACAAAATTTAAGATTGCTATGTTGTCCTTTTTATAACTAACCTATTTAAATTGAACGTGTAATATATATGCATTAATGCAAGAAGATATACAAGCCGAACAGGAAATGTAGCATTCAAGGAGCAGTATTTTTCCTCTAACAACTGATAATCTGGTGATTATGTATCATGAGATTGAGCGATTAGATACTTTATTCAGACATTGTTTCGGTTTATAGTTCTCTGAAAATCGAACATTCTTATGCGGACCTACTTTCGGTTTCTATTTCTCGAAAATCTCGCATGCGTGCAAGTCCTTGAGATATAGCACGCCCATTGATTTTTTGCCTATGTCATAAAATAAAAATACAATATTAACATTCATATATAGGCCCATTTTAAATAAAAATAACTTATATTTTCTTGAAAATTGCCATAAAATCTAAAAAATGTAAGTGGGAGTCTTATAAAAAAGAATCTGTCTCATGAATGACTGCACCATTTAAAAAAATAAACACTGAGATGCCAAACTACTGTAGTCATACTTTTAATGAATTTTACTGAATTTCGAACGACTGTTATGTTATTTTGTGAACGATTATTATTTGCATTTCTTGTGCTGAAGAGAAAAAATTACTAAATCAGTTCAACTCACAACGCACATTTCCACTAACAACGGATCAGTACACCCACAACCAACCATCAATGTCTATACATCATTTTCGTCAAATACGGTGATGCCACCTATCAAAGTTGATATTAACACACCTACTATGTGATGTTATGCGAGAACAAAGTAAGGAACACTGTCATCATCATTCTCTGTGTTGTGTAATGTCCGGGAACACCGTCATCATCATTCTCTGTGTTGTGTAATGTCCGGTAACACCGTCATCATCATTCTCTGTGTTGTGTAATGTCCGGGAACACCGTCATTATCATTCTCTGTGTTGTGTAATGTCCGGGAACACCGTCATCGTCATTCTCTGTGTTGTGTAATGTTCTGGAACACCGTCATCATAAATCTCTGTGTTGTGTAATGTCCGGTAACACCGTCATCATCATTCTCTGTGTTGTGTAATGTCCGGGAACACCGTCATCATCATTCTCTGTGTTGTGTAATGTCAGGGAACACCGTCATCATCATTCTCTGTGTTGTGTAATGTCCGGTAACACCGTCATCATCATTCTCTGTGTTGTGTAATGTCCGGGAACACTGTCATCATCACACCGTCATCATCATTCTCTGTGTTGAGTAATGTCCGGGAACACCGTCATCATCATTCTCTGTGTTGTGTAATGTTCAGGAACACCGTCATCATCATTCTCTGTGTTGTGTAATGTCTAGGAACATTGTCATCATCATTCTCTGTGTTGTGTTATGTTCTGGAACACCGTCATCATCATTCTCTGTGTTGGGTAATGTCCTGGAACACCGTCATCGTCATTCTCTGTGTTGTGTAATGTCCGGGAACACCGTCATCATCATTCTCGGTGTTGTGTAATGTCCGGTAACACCGTCATCATCATTCTCTGTGTTGTGTAATGTTCTGGAACACCGTCATCATCATTCTCTGTGTTGTGTAATATCTAGGAACATTGTCATCATCATTCTCTGTGTTGTGTAATGTTCTGGAACACCGTCATCATCATTCTCTGTGTTGTGTAATGTCCTGGAACACCGTCATCGTCATTCTCTGTGTTGTGTAATGTCCGGGAACACCGTCATCGTCATTCTCATTCTCTGTGTTGTGTAATGTTCTGGAACACCGTCATCATCATTCTCTGTGTTGTGTAATGTCCTTGAACACCGTCATCGTCATTCTCTGTGTTGTGTAATGTCCGGGAACACCGTCATCGTCATTCTCTGTGTTGTGTAATGTCCGGGAACACTGTCATCATCATTCTCTGCGTTATTTAATGTCCGGGAACACTGTCATCATCATTGTCTGTGTTGTGTAATGTCGGGTTACACCGTCATCATCATTCTCTGTGTTGTGTAATGTCCGGGAACACCGTCATCATCATTCTCTGTGTTGTGTAATGTCCGGGAACACTGTCATCATCATCATTCTCTGTGTTGTGTAATGTCCGGGAACACTGTAATCATCATTCTCTGTGTTGTGTAATGTCCGGGAACACGGTCATCGTCATTCTCTGTGTTGTGTAATGTCCGCGAACAGCGTCATCATCATTCTCTGTGTTGTGTAATGTCCGGGAACACCGTCATCGTCATTCTCTGTGTTGTGTAATGTCCGCGAACAGCGTCATCATCATTCTCTGTGTTGTGTAATGTCCGGGAACACTGTAATTATCATTCTCTGTGTTGTGTAATGTCCGCGAACAGCGTCATCATCATTCTCTGTGTTGTGTAATGTCCGGGAACACCGTCATCGTCATTCTCTGTGTTGTGTAATGTCCGCGAACAGCATCATCGTCATTCTCTGTGTTGTGTACTGTCCGGGAACACTGTAATCATCATTCTCTGTGTTGTGTAATGTCCGAGAACACCGTCATCGTCATTCTCTGTGTTGTGTAATGTCCGCGAACAGCGTCATCATCATTCTCTGTGTTGTGTAATGTCCGGGAACACCGTCATTATCATTCTCTGTGTTGTGTAAAGTCCGGGAACACCGTCATCATCACACTGTCATCATCACACTGTCATCATCATTCCCTGTGTTGTGTAATGTCCGGGAACACTGTCATCATCATTCTCTGTATTGTGTAATGTCTGGTACCACCGTCATCATCATTCTCTGCGTTGCTTAATGTCCTGTAACACCGTCATCATCATTCTCTGTGATGTGTAATGTCCGGGAACACTGTTCTCATCACACTGTCATCATCATTCTCTGCGTTGTGTAATGTCCGGTAACACCGTTATCATCATTCTCTGTGTTGTGTAATGTCCGGGAACACGGTCATTATCATTCTCTGTGTTGTGTAAAGTCCGGGAGCACCGTCATCATCATTCTCTGCTTTGTTTTATGTCCGGGAACACCGTCATTATCATTCTCTGTGTTGTGTAAAGTCCGGGAACACCGTCATCATCACACTGTCATCATCACACTGTCATCATCATTCCCTGTGTTGTGTAATGTCCGGGAACACTGTCAACATCATTCTCTGTATTGTGTAATGTCTGGTATCACCGTCATCATCATTCTCTGCGTTGTTTAATGTCCGGGAACACCGTCATCATCATTCTCTGTGATGTGTTATGTCCGGGAACACTGTCATCATCACACTGTCATCATCATTCTCTGCGTTGTGTTATGTCCGGTAACACCGTCATCATTATTCTCTGTGTTGTGTAATGTCCGGAAACACGGTCATTATCATTCTCTGTGTTGTGTAAAGTCCGGGAACACCGTCATCATCATTCTCTGCGTTGTGTAATGTCCGGGAACACCGTCATCATCATCATCATCATCATTCTCTGTGTGTGTGTAATGTCCGGGAACACTGTCATCATCATCATTCTCTGTGTTGTGTAATGTCCGGGAACACTGTCATCATCATTCCCTTTGTTGTGTAATGTCCGGGAACACTGTAATCATCATTCTCTGTGTTGTGTAATGTCCGGGAACACTGTCATCATCATCATTCTCTGTGTTGTGTAATGTCAGGGAACACCGTCATCATCATTCTCTGCGTTGCGTAATGTCCAGGAACACTGTCATCATCATTCTCTGTGTTGTGTAATGTCCGGGAACACCGTCATCATCATCATTATCTGGGTTGTGTAATGTCCGGGAACACTGTCATCATCATTCTCTGTCTCGTTTAATGTCAGGTAACACTGTCATTATTATTCTCTGTGTTGTTTAATGTCAGGTAACACTGTCATCATCATTCTCTGTGTTGTGTAATGTCCGGTAACACCGTCATCATCACACCGTCACCATCATTCTCTGTGTTGTGTAATGTCCGGGAACACCGTCATCATCATCATTCTCTGTGTTGTGTAATGTCTGGGAACACCGTCATCATCATCATTCTCTGTGTTGTGTAATTTCCGGTAACATCGGCATCATCATTCTCTGTGTTGTGTAATGTCCGGGAACACCGTTATCATCATTCTCTGTGTTGTGTAATGTCCGGGAACACCGTCATCATGATCATTCTCTGTGTTGTGTAATGTCCGGTAACATCGTCATCATCATTCTCTGTGTTGTGTAATGTCCGGGAACACCGTTATCATCATTCTCTGTGTTGTGTAATGTCCGGGAACACCGTCATCATCATCATCATTCTCTGTGTTGTGTAATGTCCGGGAACACTGCCATCATCATTCTCTGTGTTGTGTAATGTCCGGTAACACCGTCATCATCATTCTCTGTGTTGTGTAATGTCCTGGAACACTGTCATCATCATTCTCTGTGTTGTGTAATGTCCGGTAACACCGTCATCATCATTCTCTGCGTTGTGTAATGTCCGGGAACACTGTCATCATCATTCTCTGTGTTGTGTAATGTCCGGGAACACTGTCATCATCATTCTCTGCGTTGTGTAATGTCCGGGAACACCGTCATCATCATTCTCTGCGTTGTGTAATGTCCGGGAACACCGTCATCATCACACTGTCATCATCATTCTCTGTGTTGTAATGTCCGTCATCATCATTCTCTGTGTTGTGTAATGTCCGGTAACACTATCATCATCATTATATGTGTCGTGTAATGTCCGGTAACACTATCATCATCATTGTATGTGTTGTGTAATGTCCGGTAATGTCATCATCATTTTATGTGTTGTGTAATGTCCGCTTCATTGACTATTTAATTTGCTCATTTTGTATGATGTTTTACGTCATTTTCAACACATGTCAGTTTATATATGAAGGTCGATTATTTTGTGGTGGAGGAAAAGTACAACCAGTACTGTACACCTCTCGCCATCTGTAAGAATCGACACTTCCTCACTTACATGTCGAGCTCCCAGTGGGAATTTGCTCATTTTATTTAGTCTGTGGTACAGTGCGGACATACAGTGTCATTGCGTTTTGATGATATGGTTTCTACAGGGATATTTTGCTCATTTTATAAGATCCTTGGTCACTTTAATACACTCTTTATCAAAGACAATTTATCAAAAGAGATAACGACCCTATCATTTTTCAACGCACCAAGACCTACACAACATGTGTACCAAACGTGCATACATCTTGCGGGGCAATATGTACGTTTTTATGCGCCCATATCATCTAGTCAGCGGGTGATTTTCTGTTCATTCACGTAATACGTACTCATTTTCGACCATTGTACAGGATTGTTCACAATACAAAAGTCTCCCCGTTCATCCAATCAATATTATTATCTTTACGTGCACAGAGATTTAATGAATTTCATAGATCCAGTTTCAGCACTAAAAACATGTGTTACGAAATGTTTTAGTTGACTGTGTTCTGTGAATGCTACATTTCCTGTTCGTCTGTTTTGCATATGTTTAGCTCTTGACAATAATGTTGGGTAACTTTACTGGTAGAGCGTCAGCCTCGCATGTGGAAGGTCGTGAGTTCCATTCCCGGCCGGGTAACACCATATGCTTCATAAAATGGTATTATAACCTGCATGTCTTGATGCTCAGCTTATACAGAATAATGCTAGAACTGATCGGCCCGGTGTTAATATAGTTTTACTGGTTGAGTGTGGAGGACGGTTGGGGTTGGGAGGGGGAGGGGCGGGTAATATGTTGAGCACTGATGTCACTACTACACGGATGTGACTGCAATGGCCTAGTTTGGTAACATGGTTTGCTTCCCTTTTGGACATACCAAATTGTAATTGGACATACAGAGTTGTCATATTTTCAACTTCCTGTGAGCAAATTGCTTTTTTTATCTCAAACCCGAAGAGCTTGTCAAGACGCTAACCGGTCATTGAAAAAGCATGGAAACCTTGCTTATTTACTGCTGACATGCTACACGACCGAGCAGTTCGAGGCCAGATTAAAGTTTTTTGTTTTTGTTTTAGCATTGCTATATTGAATATTATCTAGGTCGGAGCTAAACAAAATACAATATATTTGCCTTCAATGAAGCAAAACTTTTCTGGCAATTCTTTATTGTTTTGGAACAAAAATAAAACCAAAACACAATTAATGAAAAACCTGCTTTATATGTTTACTTCATACAAAAGCTTTATTGAGCGGGCCTCGTCATCTGATATTTAATTGAATAACACAATTTGCTTATGCAATGTATGTCTTACAGTGATTTACAGGAAGATTTCATACTATTGGGATTCACATTATTACTCTTGGACATGCAGAGTTGTAATATCCAACTTCCTGTGAGCAAATTGTGCTAAAAGCTGAAGTGATTTCAAAAGGGACATACTATTTTTAAGTAATTACCGAACTGGGCTTCTTGCTACATGTGACAACTTGTCAGTATTTATTTACATTTACTCACTTTTTGGGCAAAAGGATTGACTTTCAAAGGATTGCCAAGACAGAAACTAGAGCCAGAAATTTATCGCCAGGTCTCCTGTCATACGTAATTTGTGGTTGTGTTTGTTGTTTCCAAAGGATTTCCCTTATCAATATTTGTTAGACATATCTTAATTAGTTTTTCCCATGTGATATGTGTTTCCAAAGGATCTCCCTTATCAGTATGTGTTAGACATCTCTTAATTAGTTTTTCCCAAGTGACATGTGTGACCCAACAATATCAGTTTTGGTCCATGGTCTATTTTATTCACTCCTCAGTGACCTTAACCGAGCAATTTATTTTGATATGACCTAGATTTCAAAATATGCTGGATAACCTCACATTCATTATCAGCAAGAGCATTTGATGGGCTTCTGTTTCTCATGAAACACATTGCTTTTTAAAGTAACAGACTAGAAAAGAAATATAAAAAGATCGGACAGGGAAAGAAGTTTGTAAATATAGTTTGAAACAGAAAAAGAAACTAGATTTTTGTAAAATGTCCATTTTTTAATATATATTTTGAAAATAAGAGATCAAAATCCTATAGTACTGACAAAAAAGTTGCTACATTGTCAGCATTTTATGACGGTTGCCAATCATTTCAAAAATAATGAACGGTTTTCTCTTCCTAAATTTGATTTTTATTGGAAGATTATCACCAAAAATGTAGATAAGAAAGTCGAATTGTCAACCACAAACACGCAAGGAGACGATCAACAATTACAAGAATAAATAGGCGGCCTATTAATAAATAGGCGGCAAGGCCTAAGGCATTACATCACAAACATAAAAGTGTTGACATTATCAGCCTAGAAAGGTATCAACTAGTTCCATATCAAAATTATTGTTATCATAACTATAATCTTCAATGTCCTGTTTAGGTCTATATCTAGGTACTTCACAGGCTGGATAAAATATCAAGACTGTATTACTTAATATGACCCTTGTATAATTTAATCCAAGGCTTGTCAGTTATATGTGGATTTACCACAACCTTTCCCACAGACAAGTCTTTACTTAGCAAAAGATGAATACGTTCAATGAGAAATAGTTTTTGTCTAAAATATACAGATATTGGTCATAAAACACTTACTCTGACATTTAAAATATTAAAACAGTGCAAGGCACATACAATATCGTGCTTAACCGAGCGCATTGATAAACTTGAATCCAGTCTGGAGCAACGTATATCTACAAAGGTTGCTCAGGTATTAGACAAGCGGGTCAACACAGAGCTTAGTCGTATCAAGAAAGAGGTCGATGCAAGGTTAAACACGTTCGCGGAGACTCTGAGGGAAGACATATCGGATGATTTGGAGGAGATTAATAACAAGATCGCCTCTAGTAACGCAGTCCCTAGTTCTGTTGGTGTATCCGATGTCGCAAATTGCCTGAAAATGAACATTTAGGCGACAAAATAAATAACTTGATTGGCAGCGGCCTTCGTGTGTTGCTAGCGTTGAGAGCAAAGTATCGTAATCAGATAAACCAGGTGTCGTGATAGCGAAGTTTAAATCCACTGGTGATAAGGCCAAAGTAATGATTGCCAAGTCTAAACTGAAAAGCAACCAACAGTACTCGAATGTGTTTATCACTCACGATCAAATAAAAATAAAAGGAGACGGATAGGGAAGCCACGATGGAAAGATGAACTTACATCTTTCCTGTCGTGCCCTTAATGGTTTATTCTCTTACTGCTCTGGCTTCTGCAAAGTCATTGAGTACCTTCATTGTGGCTTTCTAGGCTATTGTTTTTTTGTATTATATTTACACGAGCATATTTGTGTTTTACTTATATTGCCTATTGATGCTGCCTTGTTGGTTAGATATTAGATCATGGCGGGGATTTCTTTATTTACACTGTCCTGTTTTAATGGGATGACAGTAGGGTAAGTGTGAGGTTTGATGCACCCTAGAACCGGTTTAAACCCCAAGTGGCCTACTTTGCCACTGACCGTTCCAAGGCGGAAGCCCTATTGTCAACCCTTTTGTGTTTGTGATGTCGTTTGCATTTTTTATTACTTTTGCCTTTTCGTTTGTCTGTTTGCGTGTTTGTTTTTGTGTTTTGCGGTTGACTGTCGTCCTTGAATGCTGCTTTCCCTGTCCGATATCTTTATCCTTGTTTACACGTTTATGGAACAATGTATGTGAAAGTGAAAAACGATGGTTGAACTGTAAAATTAAGTATGTAAAGTCTAATCTTAAATTTGAATACTGTTCATATAGAAAGTTGTTTGACCGTGAGGTTCAGAAGTGTAAGCGACTTTATTGGTATAAGTCACAGTGTGAAATTCTTGATGAAGCCAGTACTGACCAAACTGAATTTTGGAAAGCTATTGGTAGGATTGGTATTAGTCAAACCAAGAATAAATGTATTCCAATGGGGGTACTCTTGGATGATGGTAGTTTGTCTAGGGATGTAAAGGATTTTTAAACAGATGGGAACAGGATTATACAAATCATTCAAATAGGGAAGGTGAATCTGATCATTAAGATTCACACCAAGATTCAAACGGTAGTACTGAGTATGATAGTAGTTTAAACTCAGAAATATCTAAATTTGAAGTTAAAAAGGTTATTGATAATGCAAAACTACGCAAAGCTTTTGGAGTGGATACGATACCAGTTGATGTTTTAAACAATACTACTTCTATTCTGTTTTTGCACACCCTATTTAATATACGTTTTAATTCAGGTCGTATACCTGCAGTATGGGGTAAACAGGTTTAATCAATCCTATTTGAAAGTCAAACTCCGTTGATCCAAAGGACCCCCTTTCGTACAGAGGTATTTCACTTGCTTGTTCGATGTATAAATTGAATAGGTCTATCGTTAATAACCGCCTTACTGTTTTGTCCGAATCAAATGATAAATTAGTAGATGAACAGAATGGCTTTCGGCAGAAACGAAGCAATATTGACTGTTTCTTCCTTAACACACATTATTGAAACGAGAAAGACAAAGAAAATGTCTACTTTTTGTGCTTTTGTTGACTTTAGTAAAGCTTATGATTTTATTATTAGAGATAAAATGTGGAAGCGATTAAGTAATCTCGGCATATCTGGTAAAATGTTAATTGCTATCAAATCTGTATAATATGTACCTGTCTCTGCATGTGTACGGATAAACACTCATTATACTGATTAGATTGATGTTAATGCAGGATTGCGTCAGGGACGTGCATTGTCCTCTTTACTTTTCATTTTATTTATTAATGATCTTGCTGTCCGTATTAAATCTTTAGGGACAGGCATTGATATTGGTAATGAGAAAGTGAGTATACTGTTGTATGCAGATGATATTGTCTTATTGGCAGAAAATGAACATGATCTTCAATATATACTCAACGAACTGAATAGTCGGTGTGATACAAATCGTATGTCTATTAATAATGCTAAATGTAAAATTGTTCATTTTAGACCAAATTCAGTTCTAATTTCAACGTCCGTTTTTCTTGTGGATCAGAAACTATTGATATCATGAATATGTTTTTCTTGGAACAGTTTTAACAGAGCACTTAGATTATAACGTTACAGCAAAAGTAGTAGCTCAAAGTGCAAGTCGTGCTCTGTGTCTGTTAATTGCCAAGTATAAGAGTCTAGGCGGTATGCCATATGATGTTTTTACTAAGCTGTATGACTCATAAGTATGGTCTGTTATCTCGCATGGTGCTGCTATATGGGGTTGCAAATCATATTCATGTATTAATGCAATACAAAACAGGGCTATGCGAGTTTTTTTAGGTACGGGAAAGTATACACCAACCGCTGCTATTTACGGTGACATGGGCTGGCAACCCAGTGGAAATGCATTTGCAACCTTTGGTACCGCAATGTCCATACGAATAATGTAAGAGTTAACAAGCGTTATTATATGGGCCTTACAAAAGGCTAATAGATCGTGTAAAAACTGGTGTTATAGCGTTAAAAGCAGTCTTGCCAGTATTGAGATGTGAATAACAAAACATCCAAAAATGTATTTATTGTTTCTGTAGTTGACTTTATGATGAATAAACATGCAGAGGAATGGAAACTTTGCATAAATAGAGTTATAGGTCTAAATAACAACGGTCGTAACAAGTTAAGAACATATAAACTGTTTAAAGTCAGAGTATTGTACTAAGAATTATTGCAAAGTTATATTACTTTTGCATCATCGGTCCGCATTTTCAAGGTTTAGAGCCGGTGTTGCACCTTTACGATTAGAGACAGGGCGATATGAACGCATTAAAGGAAATGATCGTGTATGCCCACTATGTAAGACAGGTGTCGAGGTTGAAATTCATGCTATTCTTAAGTGCAGTTTTTATAATGATATTAGAGAGCAAAGCTTGTATTATTCGTCCTGATTTTAATACTTTAAATATTTAGAAAAAAATGAAATATTGTTTTCCAACCAGGAAATGGTAAGAGTGTATGCCAAAACCTGGTACGGGATTTTACAAACTATACATTCTTATCTGTATAAATAATGTTACATTGTTTTAATTAGACGACTTATATGTACTGTGTTTTATTTATTGTCGGACAATTATTGTTAATCAGTTCATAACAGGTCTGACCTGATGTGATAACGGATCTTTTAGTATTTCTTATTTGCGCTTATTAGGTGGATTCTCCCCTGGTGATTATTTTCAAATTCCACAGTTTATCCAAACTCATTTTAATGTCATTCTAAACTTTGAGTATCATATATATGATACTCATAAGGTTGATTAACAAAAGTTGTCCAATTCTTATCACATTAAATGTATTATTGGTAACTCATGTACAAGCCAAAACGATAATTATGCTTTGATATGAATTATTGAATGTTACATGTTAATGTGCAATAATATCGTCTCCTATAATTCTTTTAGAATGGTGTTTACAATTCATGTTTTATGTATCGTCTTTCTATCTGTTTTCGACCACCATGTGATTTCGATCGACGGCGGAAATTACTTCTGCGCACGTTTATTATGCAAATTTCGTCATTATTTTTTATGATCGTCTGCTAAATGAATAGTTCTTTAGAACAACAACAGAAAACACTTGCAAAAAATATTTTTTTAAGGCTACGGATAATTTTCCTAGATAGTTAACGTCTTTACCAGTGTTTTCGCCATTAAATGCACCCCATTTTAAAGCAAACTTAAACAAAATAAAATATTTTATGATGTAGTGATGATTTAATCCTTTGCGAAAGGCAAAGGATTAAATTCACTGGAAACATCATCCATTTACAAATGTTATCGGATGGAGATATCAACAAGTTTTAATTACTCGTAAAATGAGAAGTAGTAAATGGGTAATAGCAAGGGCGGAGTACCTGAATAAAATATGCAGCAATATCGATGTTTGTATTAAAAACATTTGGTAATGGTTATGTTAGTACATTTCCTACATGACATGTGACCTAAATTCCTGACAAGCAGACGGACATGTTTTGAAAATAGCAGAAGGCAATAATTTTAAAGCTCCACATTATTAAAAAAATATCAGTTTTAGGGTGTTGAGGGTAGACATTTACTCATATTTTTTCATAGAAAATAAGTACGGCTTTGTTTCGTCTTGTTAAATTAAAAAAATAGTTGATATTTTTGCATTTTTTTCTAGACTGTCAGCTAGTGTGAATTTAGGTCAACACATTTGCATAAAACTTCCCGTATGAAAATACTGCATCTCGGGATAAAAGCTATAGTAAATAAGGTGAACGGAAACACATGCCGTTCACTGGAAACATCATTCAGTTACAAATGTTATCGGATGGAGAATATACAAAATTTAATCAAAGCCGCGGTAGTTTTTGTTAAAGTTTGAATACTTTAGATTAGCTAACATCATATTATGTCAAATATATAATGCATTACTGATATATGTAGCCACCTGTCGTTCAGTGGTCGTAAACTAAGAGGTGGAGGATATCAAATAATGTATATATGTATGCATATTTGACTGTAAACAATGAGACGCAAATAAACTATTAAATCTAAATCTACAATATTAAAACTGTGCAAGGCACGTTAACGAATTCAAACTACATACCATGATTTAAGACATTTTACCAACTGTAGACTCTTCGTTTAATAATCGATATAACGATGACTATGCGATTAGGAGTAATCGAGACCAACACAAACATGCGACAATACGCACAGCAGACAAACATTGCAAGTTCACCTAGTGTAATTGCCTAAATTACCGTCAGTAAGATATGCTGTTATACTGATTACAGGCCAATGTTTTCTCCCTGACAAATAATTTTTAAAGGTACACATGGCAATCTTGAAGCTTGAACCAAGCATTAAAATAAGCGTCTCGATTTAACTTGAAATCTGCTTGCATATATACTATTTTGAGTTTTAAGTTTTACTTCATTATTATATCATATAGTTAAATTGATTATTGGTGCAATATAATCAACAGTTAGAAATACGAAAACGCAATTTGCTTTATACGATTATTATAATTAATATTAATGATTGAACAAATTCAAGTTATGTAGAAAAACTAACGGCAAGCCGCGAGTTTTAAAAAAATCAAGATCACCGATGCGGACATCAAGTCTGTGTACCATAGCCAGAAACCAAGAAAGATCAAGGAAACCAAGGAACATTTGCAAAAGCCAACTGGAAAGCTATCAAGACAGACTGTGACACAGTCTGTGCCTCTTTGTCATCTGAAGTCAATATACAATTAAGCCAAGGAACTGACATTGAAGAACTTTGGTCAATCTTCAAAGATGGAATGCATAGATTCGTTGAAAAAAATGTGCCATCAAAAACATATTGCCGTATGCCCCTTTAAACATGTTCTATGATAGGTTGTATATAATGTAACAAAGTATTTTATATACTGAAAAACACAACAACGTTTAGCAAGCCCTTATGCACATCTAGTTTAAAAAATAAATGTAATGTTATTTAATATTGTGAAGTATTTTAAATCATCGGTATGACCTAGGTTGATCTTCTTTTTCACTTACTTTTTGTATTCCAATGTAAGTATAAGAGTTATCTCCCATTTAGTTAAAACGTACTAAATACAAGTAAGGTAAAGAGCAACATTTAACATTACAAAATAACTGTTATGGGTTGAATTTTATCATTTCCTGAGGCTGGGTAGTTTTGGAAGAACAAATCTGCTGGCAGCATGTCATGATTAATGTTTTTCATAAACTTCTGCTCTGTCCCATGGCTGCATTTTCCAATTCTAAGAGCCAAAACGGACGCGCAGTGCACCATGGAGGCGATCATGTTTTAGCTCATGTTTCGTACTCAATATTTTCGTACATTATCGTTTCGTACCCAGCTTTTTCGTCCTTTCCTTTTTTTCTTTTTTTTTTTATGATAAAAAACTGAAGGGGTCGGCTCCAAAAAGTAGGGAAAAAAACAGGTAACCAGAAACACAGGTATTTTTTTTCTGGCCTTATAAAGATATAGGTAACCCAAATTTACCATTTGCGAAATTACCTCCAATTACACTGAAATAAGAGCGAAATAATATTGTCTGTAAAACATGTAGATTACCACATGTTGCTATTGTTTTTGCATATTTCTTTTGACACTTATTCCCTTAATATAACTGATAATTATGTAAGTTATATTGCCCAGGACCGCTTCTACACATATCCTAAAATCTGGTCAACGTGATTCTTGCTAAACTTATTTGTATCAGTATATATGAAACATGATGGCTAGTACCAATATTATTAAGAACGATTCCAGAATAGTTAGATAATTAGACTAAATTAATACTCAATTTTTCATAAATTTTATGAATGTGGGAAGAATTATTAGCCATCTGAGATGCATTTTCTAAACGTTCAACTTCCTTCACACCCATCTCTTTTAATAAAGCATAGCCTATAATTGCAAGTTTAAGATTTATACTGAAATTCCTTTTCCATTTGTTGGACCCATTTTTCTCTAAATGGAATTCGTTCTCTTTTTAACATAAACTGTTCTGTTACTCTTTTGTATTATAACTGTTTAACTGTTTAATGTGTAACTAAAACTGTAATTCTACTTCTTAGATTGTGAAAGCGCCACTTTTCTTTAAGCTTAAAGGGAAATAGCGACACAGCCTAACATAGTTATTATTGAGAGTTCTGAAAAACTTGGAAATGGGTGAAAGAATTATCAAAATCGGTTCATAAACAAAGAAGATATGATCATTTGAAGGTTCTATTGAAAACAAAATGAGTAGTATATGCGTCGGTTTACATCCAATTAGCCTTCAGGCATTTTATTGGAATTTGAATATAATGACGTAATCAGTTGCGTGCAGTATCGGAAAAAATGATAGTTTAGCTATAATTAGCCCACCGGCATTTCAATGACGTAATCAGGCGCATGCAGTATCGGAAAACATGACAGGTTTATGTTAATGAGCCCCGATTCGCTGACATGATATTAATTAGTCATGCGATATCATTATTATAGGTTACGGTATTGACTTTTTTCCGTTCAGTTAGATAGACACGTGGAAACAATGGCATACTTCTAAAAACCATCACGCCATATCGTAATTATAGCGAACTCATTCGGGTTGAAAATTACCTACGGTCATTATTGACAAATGGCATGTGTGTCTAGTTTATAGGATATATACGTAACGATTTACACCAATCAGATGTTATTCAACATGATAAGTCGCTTTAGCATTTCAGCGCATATTGGCGAGAGACATCTCTCAAATAATGCGCGTATGGACGCATCTGTATTTTTCAACAGGGATATTATGATTCGGCCGAAAATACATGTAACATGACTTATTCCACAACAACATTGACAAAAAATGAATAAAATAAAATAAATGGCTCCGAGGTTCTGTCATCAGATAAGATTTAAATTGGCAGGTATTGGTCAGTTTTTAAATAAAATGTGCCAAATATTTATCGTATTTTGTCCAGAGGATAAACACCACCACCCCATCACCACCACCATCACCACCACCACCGCCACCACCACACAAACACATCACCACCACCACCGCCATCGCCACCACCACTACTACCACCACCACCATCACCACAACCACCACCACCACCACCACCACCACCACCACCACCACCACCACCACCACCACCACCAAACAACACCACCCACCACCACTACCACCACCATTACCACCACCACGCAAACACACCACTACCATCACCACCACCGCCGCCACCACCACCACCACCACCACCACCATCATCACCACCATTATGACCACCATCCACCACCACCCACCATCACCCACCACCACCACCACCACCACCACCACCACCACCACCACCACCACCACCACCACCACCACCACCACCACCACCACCACCACCACCACCACCACCCACCACCGCCACCGCTACCACCACCACCACCACCACCATCACCAACACCCACCACCGCCACCACTACCAGCACCACCATCATCACCATCCACCACCGTCAACGCCACCACCACCACAATTTTGACCAGAGTATTTTTACCAGAGGATAAACAACACCATCACTCCATCACCACCACCATCACCACCACCACCACACAATCACACCAACACCACCACTACCACCATCAGCACCGCCACCACCACCACCACCACCACCACCACCACCACCACCACCACCACCCACCATCACCATCCACCACCACCCACCACCACCCACCACCACCACCACCACCACCACCACCACCACCATCACCACCCATCACCGCCACCACTACCACCTCCACCACCACCACCGCCATTTAAATTTAAATTCCAATAAAATGCCTGAGAGCTAATTGGATGTAAACCGACGCATATACTACCGATATGGAAGCAGCCATTTTTAGAGCTATGACATCTTAGTTCTAAATGACCATATATGGAATATTGACAAATATGACAATTTATTGGAAAAAATGAAAGTAACTGTATGAAAAATGTGTTTACTTAATGGCAATAATGCTTATATGACCAGTTAAGGAGTTGGCATTCATTTGCAATGATTTACTTTGCTTTAAATGATATTTATCAGTATTCCATATATGGTCATTTGGAATTATGACGTCACAGTTCTCAAAATGGCGGCTCCCATATCCGTTTTAAAACAACCTTCAAATGGTCATATCTGTTTTGTTTATCATCTGATTTTTATAATTCTTCCACCTTTTTCCAAGTTTTTCAGAACTTTCAATAAGAGAGCTGTTTGGATGTGTCGCTAAATTTCCTTTAAGATATATCATCAACAGCATTTGTGGTAGATATAGCATCAACAACAGTTTTGGTAGATAAAGCAGCAACAACAGTTTTGGTAGATCTAGCATAAACAGCAGTTTTATGTAATTTGTCCTCGTAACTATACCAGTGTAGCCCTAAAGGTTTTAATATCTGATCTGGACGAAAATGTACCTCCTATTGATGCTATAACAATAAATAATGATCTAGAGGTTAAAAGGGCTGGCTTACTGTTAAAAATGTTTAAGCTGGTGGATTTGATGACACTAGGACAAGAGTGAGGTTTGGTGCACCCTAGAACCTGGTTTAAACCCCAGCGTCTTTTTTGCCGCTGACCGTTCCAAGGCGGTAGCCCTATTGTCAACTCTTTGTGTTTGTGATTCCACATACCTACTCTTCCAGCTTATTTATCCCCGTAATTGTTGATTGTATCAATACGTGTTTTTGGTTGACTGTGGTGCTTGAATGCTGCTTTTCCTATTTGACTTGTATATCTGCTCCTGTAGTTACACGCAAATAGTATTGATAACTAACATCTTCTACAGAGTTCTACAGAGTTCTACAGAGAGGATATTACATTAGCACGAATGCAAGATTTTAGTTAGCACATAACTAATAATGTCACATGAGATCAGAAGACGTATCTTAACATAATACACCAGTGACGTTACGTTAAATCACTGCTAGAGTATGTATAACACTCCCATATAATGAGTATGAAAGGAGAAATCTGTAAGTCGCCGAACGCGATAAATATAAAATATATTTCAGTCTCAGTTTGACTGAGACTGTTCATGAACGGTAGAGAAACATGCTTGCAACCGTTCACACCCTCTAGCTCCGGGTTGCGCAAAACTCAATATTTAACATGTCAATAAAATTTAAGCCATCCCGAAGATGGTATGCACATGACATGACGGTGAACATGAAACATTCAATGAGGTAGTTTACACCATTCCATGGCCAGGGGTGTATGGTCCCTGTTTCTAACAAAATGCTTTGCCCTTAACGAGAAAACAGTGAACTAAATAAAATGGAAAACATTTTATGTGATAAGCTTACTTGTAATCTCCGTCCCCTATCTGTTTGAAAGATGTTTATTGTTAATTATACCTTTCAGGTGAAAACATAGAGAAGTCCTATAGTTCATGATGAAGACAATGTTCTCCTGGAGCGCCTTGTTTCATGTTGTACTGATGTTCACTGTCTATCAAGGGCAGACTAGCACGGGTTCACAAGTCCCTTCATGTAAGACAAAACCTTTAAAATACTTATATTATGTATATGATATTTTAATTATTATTTTAACAAATCGTATAGCAAAACATTGGCATATCAATTAAATTTAAATTTAACCATTTTGAATGTTTAAGTGAATAAATACAACGTTAAATAAACCAATATAGATATCAGTTTTGATTTGTTTGTTTTAAATAATAATACTGGGTAGATGGTTACAGGTTTCTTTTTGTTTGTTTGTTATAAACATTTTTTGTTTTTCAGTATGCATACTTGTACAATAACACACGCTTACAAACAGCAGTTACATTTTCTAAATACATGTTCACAGAATATACATAAAAAAAACACATATTTTATTTTACACGTGTCTCTCGAAACATAAGATTATATTAGATACGATAGGAGATAGGGGTCAGAACGGTAATGGAAGGACAGACTATATAAGATACGATAGGAGAAAGGGGTCAGAACGGTAATGGAAGGACAGACTATATTAGATACGATAGGAGATAGGGGTCAGAACGGTAATGGAAGGACAGACTATATAAGATACGATAGGAGATAGGGGCCAGAACGGTAATGGAAGGACAGACTATATTAGATACGATAGGAGATAGGGGTCAGAACGGTAATGGAAGGACAGACTATATTAGATACGATAGGAGATAGGGGTCAGAACGGTAATGGAAGGACAGACTATATTAGATACGATAGGAGATAGGGGTCAGAACGGTAATGGAAGGACAGACTATATAAGATACGATAGGAGATAGGGGTCAGAACGGTAAAGGAAGGACAGACTATATAAGATACGATAGGAGATAGGGGTCAGAACGGTAAAGGAAGGACAGACTATATAAGATACGATAAGAGATAGGGGTCAGAACGGTAATGGAAGGACAGACTATATAAGATACGATAGGAGATAGGGGTCAGAACGGTAATGGAAGGACAGACTATATAAGATACGATAGGAGATAGGGGTCAGAGCGGTAATGGAAGGACAGACTATATAAGATACGATAGGAGATAGGGGTCAGAACGGTAATGGAAGGACAGACTATATTAGATACGATAGGAGATAGGGGTCAGAACGGTAATGGAAGGACAGACTATATTAGATACGATAGGAGATAGGGGTCAGAACGGTAATGGAAGGACAGACTATATAAGATACGATAGGAGATAGGGGTCAGAACGGTAATGGAAGGACAGACTATATAAGATACGATAGGAGATAGGGGTCAGAACGGTAATGGAAGGACAGACTATATAAGATACGATAGGAGATAGGGGTCAGAACGGTAATGGAAGGACAGACTATATAAGATACGATAGGAGATAGGGGTCAGAACGGTAATGGGAGGACAGACTATATAAGATACGATAGGAGATAGGGGTCAGAACGGTAATGGAAGGACAGACTATATAAGATACGATAGGAGATAGGGGTCAGAACGGTAATGGAAGGACAGACTATATAAGATACGATAGGAGATAGAGGTCAGAACGGTAATGGAAGGACAGACTATATTAGATACGATAGGAGATAGGGGTCAGAACGGTAATGGAAGGACAGACTATATAAGATACGATAGGAGATAGGGGTCAGAACGGTAATGGAAGGACAGACTATATTAGATACGATAGGAGATAGGGGTCAGAACGGTAATGGAAGGACAGACTATATAAGATACGATAGGAGATAGGGGTCAGAGCGGTAATGGAAGGACAGACTATATAAGATACGATAGGAGATAGGGGTCAGAACGGTAATGGAAGGACAGACTATATGAGATACGATAGGAGATAGGGGTCAGAGCGGTAATGGAAGGACAGACTATATTAGATACGATAGGAGATAGGGGTCAGAACGGTAATGGAAGGACAGACTATATAAGATACGATAGGAGATAGGGGTCAGAACGGTAATGGAAGGACAGACTATATAAGATACGATAGGAGATAGGGGTCAGAACGGTAATGGAAGGACAGACTATATAAGATACGATAGGAGATAGGGGTCAGAACGGTAATGGAAGGACAGACTATATAAGATACGATAGGAGATAGGGGTCAGAACGGTAATGGAAGGACATACTATATTAGATACGATAGGAGATAGGGGCCAGAACGGTAATGGAAGGACAGAACAGATACATTAATAGCGGAGAAGAGTAGAAGTGCAACACAGCACTGTACGAGTTGTTGTAAACGTGGTAAATTCTGACTGCAAAATATTCATGTCATGGTTACATGTGTCTTGCTTTGGTAGGGTTTTTATTGTTTCTTTTCTCTTCTTTAATCGTGCACTTACAATTACGCGAAAGTGATATATCGGGTCGAAACTTTGCATACTTCATAATTATTTTTAACCTTTTTGAAAACCTTTTTTTTTTTCATCTTCATTTTCATTTTTGTAGAAAATTGAAGCTTTATCAAAAGCAAAGGGTTTGTATTTTGATTTCGTGATGATATTGAGATAGCCACACAAAAAAAACCCGAAAAAACTATCAGGAGTTAAACACATTAGCAATGTATGCTGCAATACCATTTCTCACATCACAGTAATTTTCACACCACGTACTAGCTGCGCATGTGGTAGCATGAATGTGGTCGAGAAGGCTGATATTAAGTAAACATTGTATATAGCTTAAACCAATCCTCCTCGCCACACTTCCAAAGATTTTTTTTAAATTGTTATATCTATTTTTCAGCACTGTGTTTATTTTCAAGAGAGAAATCATGTTTAACATATTTAAAACAAAAGTTTTGAGACTACCGCGAAAATAGATGACTTTCGTTTTTGGAGAAAAAAAGCATGACATGGGTTATTACAATCAATGTAGACAGCGTGTTTGCTGTAGATGAAAAATAGTTTCTATCCTTGACATGTTATAGAGATATGCACCTTCCCGATGTAATTGAAAGTTTAATATTTTACATTAATTTTGATAAAAAAATATGTGTACAATGTTCGTAATACTCCCCAAAACGGGTGCCACCATCGTATGTTTAAAAAAAAAGAAAATAAATAAGTAAGTATTAGTTTGAGGATAAACGAGAATGATGATTCTTAACGCGAGTAAATGTAGTTATACTTTAAAGCATAATTAAAATTGTTTGACCGGAAGTTGTAATGTTCATTCCTCTGTATTCAGTCTGTAATGGGATCCCATACACATATATTCAAATCAAAAGCAATAGTTATCGATAGGTCAAATTCGTTTCAGTCAAGAAGTGTACAGCACCATCAAATCCAACAAATGGACACCTTTCTTTGACATATGGAAATACTGAAGGAGAAGATGTAACATTCGGCTGTGATAGTGGTTACACGCTTGTTGGTTATAGAACAGCAACGTGTAGTTCCGGAGAGTGGAGTACAGCACCTCCTACTTGTGAATTAGGTATGTAATTATAATAGAATTAAACGTAAAACTTATTCAATCGATCTGAAGTATTTAGTGGGAGCTAGGTCCTATTAATATAACAGATATAAAAGCAGATGGAAAAGACGAACATGAATTGTAGCATTCAATTACCACAGTCAACCACAGTCAACCACAGTCAACCACAGCCGTCAACCACAGTCGACCACAGTCAACCACAGTCGACCACAGTAGTCAACCACAGTCAACAACAGTCGTCAACCACAGTCAACCACAGTCAACCAAAACACGTATTGAAACAAACAGCAGTTACAAGAAGAATTAGGAGTCGATGTATGTGACATCACAACCGTAAAACGGTTGAATATAGGGCTACAACACTGGAACGATCAGTGGCAAACAGGCAGCTAGCTAGGGTTATAACCAGACGTCGTCATAGGGTCCACAATCTGCCGGCTATCGCACATTCAAAGAGGAAAGCCTAGTGAGATCTGTAAATGGGTCAAAATGCGATGCAAAATGAACGGGCCATAAACTCTTTGGTAAACTGTTTAACATTTCTAATGAAGATTGTTTGAAAGTGATATTGACCAAGGATCTTAAGAAGTTTGTAAATAATGTTACCATTGACTTCAGTCAGTTCTTAATTTACATTTATACTTCAAAAGCAGATCAGGTTACGTTAATAACATTCTGCAAATTTTTCGAAGTTTTCGAAGTTTATGGTAACGGTAACCATTGGAGCTGCTTTTTAGTTATACAAAGGTTACACGAATATTGAAGTCCCCAGCTCGACTACAAGATCTAGAAAAACGAATAAGATAGACACAAATACCAAGTAAGATGTTTCTATGGTAACAACCTCCTCTTTGTAGAAATAATTAAGAGTATCATTGTCATAAATTGCCATAAAGTTTGCTTATCATTTCTCAATTTTCAATATGGAAATAAGTAGAAAGGTCGAACAGGAAATGCAGCTTTCACAGAACACAGTAAACCCCAAAACACGCAAAAAGACAAACATGAATGGCAATGTTGATAAAGAATGAAGGCATATGATGTTACAAACACAAAAAGGGTTGATAATAGGGCTATCGCCTTGGAACGGCTAGTGGCAAAAATGGCGCTAGAGGTTTAAACCAGGTTCTAGGGTGGACCAAACCTCACACTTACCCTACTTCATCTCAATAAAACGGGACAGTGTAAATAAAGAAATCCCCGCCTTGAACTATTCCCTAACCAGCAAAGCAGCATTGATAGGCAATATAAGTAAAAACACAAAGATGCTCGTGTATATAAAAATTGATGTATATCGATAAAAGAAGCGACAGTATCAGAATTGTTAGCTTTGTTAAGTTGAAGTTCTTAAGGGTATATACTAGTTATCACAGTAGAAAATAAAGGGTTATCAATGTTTAGTAAGAGAGGTGTTATTAAAGGCTTCGACCTTAATGACCTATTATTTTGCAACGTACTGCATGCTTGGTGGTGGACCCTTTTACAGTTCGCTACTATGCTTTCCTCTTTAATTGTACGATGACCGGACAGGTTGTGGACCCTATGATGACGCCTACCTAAAGCCCATTAGGACGGTGGCGATTGATGTTTGTCCGCGTCTTGCCTTGTCGTGCCCTCAATGGTTTATTCTCTTGTTGCTCTTGTTGCTCTTGCTTCTGCCAAGTCATCGAGTACCTTCGTTGTGGCTTTCTGTACTTTTTTTGTATTTATACATGCACGAGCATCTAGGTGTTTTACTTATATTGCCTTTTAACGCTGCCTTGTTGGTTAGAGAATATTTCATGGCGGGGATTTCTTTATTTACACTGTCCCGTTTAATTGGGATGACAACAGGGTAAGTCTGAGGTTTGGTGCACCCTAGAACCTAATTTAAACCCCCAGGGGCCTTTTTGGCCACTGACCGTTCCAAGGCGGAAGCCCTATTGTCAACCATTTTGTGTTTGTGATGTCGTTTGCATTTTTTATTACTTTTGCCTTCTCGTTTGTCTGTTTGCGTGTTTGTTTTTGTGTTTTGTGGTTGACTGTCGTCATTGAATGCTACTTTCCCTGTCCGATTTTTATATCTTTCTTTTTTTTTCGGTGACATCTGCCGGAGTATCTGGTGAAAGACCTCACTGTTAACCAATTGCCATTCCACTGTACCGAGACAGAGTAAATAAAGTCATCCCCGCCAGGCTATAAGTTCTAACAAATTATTAATTTTTTCCGTTCATGATCTACCTATTATTATTAAGCCAAAAAACACACAACACAATAGATCAGATTCTGGTCTTGTCCCCCACAAAATAAGGGTGGATAGTATCGGTAGATTTTGTTGTTGAGTGTTTATAATTAATCCTTACTTGTCTAATATGGATATAAAAATCGAATAGGAAAAGCAGCATTCAAGGACGACAGTCAACCACAAACACACACAGAAACAAAGAACAAATTTAAAGATGAATAAAAGGCCAAATAAGACATCACAAACACCAAAGGGTTCTCTTAATTGTGTTTGTTGCTCCCAAAGGATCACCTTTATCAGTATTTATTAACATTCACACTAGCGTTCGTTTAGTGCATTGTGGCGGCTGTAAAAAGTCTCCCCGTGTTACGAATCAGTAGTGTTATTTTTACTGGTCCTTTGGGACCAACGAGCCCAATATAGATGGTTTTGAAGTAGAAAACCGCTTAAACCGGTGCTAGGGGTCGTGAGAGGTGTTGCTTCTTTTATTACTTCTCATGAACAGACTCAATAAAACCGAGTCTGCTGCTTTATTCTCTTAATTGTGTTTGTTGCTCCCAAAGGATCACCTTTATCAGTATTTATTGACAATAGTGCTACCGCCTTGGAACGGTCAGTGGCCAAAAAGGTCGCTGGGGTTCTAGGGTGCACCAAACCTCACACTTACCCTACTGTCAACCCAGTAAAACTATTCTCTAACCAACAAGGCAGCATTAATAGGCAAAATCACATCAAAAATATTAAACTGTTTTAATGCGTGTTTTTCATTGGCTGTGCTCTGTGTAAGCTACAGTTCCGGCTCGTCTTTTATTATACGCCGGAGCCGGTGAATATATTTGTGCTTAGGCTTGCTAACATGCACTGGAAGAAGTAATTAATGGCAGCATTTCTATTTTTGTAAAGAACTATTAAACGTACTAGTTTTATCAAATATTGATAATATATGAAAATAAATGTTGCAAAGACGTATATGTGCATGAATTAATTGTTAAACACGTTGATTTTTGTATGCTGTGTATAAATAATGATTCCTCTGAAATTAACGTTTAAAAGATGATTAAAAGGCCAAATAAGACATCACAAACACAAAAGGGTTCACTTGAATGAAATTAACGGAGCGTGTGCGTCCCGTTTTTTATTTACATTTGACTTTATGCAGATTATTTTGTATACTAAACGACATAATATGAAATAGAAACATTTATATTACAATAAACGCATATTTGTAAAAAAAAAAAGAAAAAAAAAGGCATTTGTAAGGTATCATCTATAAAATATAATTTGGGCGACGTGCAATAAACGACCGAAATGGAAGCAATCATTTTGGGCGGGAAAACTAGTATCGCCATCAAGTTGACGAGTCGTTTTACGTTGGATGGTGATATTGACTGGATGATGATATTGACCATGTATTCTTCTCTCTCACTGCAAAGATAGAAAATGCAGTGCGTCGCATGTGATTATGTGAAAACGAATTTACCAGCGACTTGATACTTCGCAATCACATTTTTCTTGTACCTACATAATCAATATGAAAGATCTACTGTAAGACCTGGAAGATCAGAAACGGACCTATTTATTTGTTTTGCCTTACAGGTATTTTATTCTAAAAAGAGGATGAAATGAGCCACAGTGCTCCTACGTTTGCATAGTGGGAATCTTGATTCGTGCTGCACATGTACTTGTTCTGTGACAGTGCTCCTACGTTTGCATAGTTGGAATCTTGATTCGTGCTGCACGTGTACTTGTTCTGTGACAGTGCTCCTACGTTTGCATAGTTGGAATCTTGATTCGTGCTGCACGTGTACTTGTTCTGTGACAGTGCTCCTACGTTTGCATAGTTGGAATCTTGATTCGTGCTGCACGTGTACTTGTTCAGTGACAGTGCTCCTACGTTTGCATAGTGTGAATCATGATTCGTGCTGCACGTGTACTTGTTCTGTGACAGTGCTCCTACGTTTGCATAGTTGGAATCTTGATTCGTGCTGCACGTGTACTTGTTCTGTGACAGTGCTCCTACGTTTGCATAGTTGGAATCTTGATTCGTGCTGCACGTGTACTTGTTCAGTGACAGTGCTCCTACGTTTGCATAGTTGGAATCTTGATTCGTGCTGCACATGTACTTGTTCTGTGACAGTGCTCCTACGTTTGCATAGTTGGAATCTTGATTCGTGCTGCACGTGTACTTGTTCTGTGACAGTGCTCCTACGTTTGCATAGTTGGAATCTTGATTCGTGCTGCACGTGTACTTGTTCAGTGACAGTGCTGCTACGTTTGCATAGTGTGAATCTTGATTCGTGCTGCACGTGTACTTGTTCTGTGACAGTGCTCCTACGTTTGCATAGTGTGAATCTTGATTCGTGCTGCACGTGTACTTGTTCTGTGACAGTGCTCCTACGTTTGCATAGTGTGAATCTTGATTCGTGCTGCACATGTACTTGTTCTGTGACAGTGCTCCTACGTTTGCATAGTTGGAATCTTGATTCGAGCTGCACATGTACTTGTTCAGTGACAGTGCTCCTACGTTTGCATAGTTGGAATCTTGATTCGTGCTGCACGTGTACTTGTTCTGTGACAGTGCTCCTACGTTTGCATAGTTGGAATCTTGATTCGTGCTGCACGTGTACTTGTTCAGTGACAGTGCTCCTACGTTTGCATAGTGTGAATCTTGATTCGTGCTGCACGTGTACTTGTTCTGTGACAGTGCTCCTACGTTTGCATAGTGTGAATCTTGATTCGTGCTGCACGTGTACTTGTTCTGTGACAGTGCTCCTACGTTTGCATAGTGTGAATCTTGATTCGTGCTGCACATGTACTTGTTCTGTGACAGTGCTCCTACGTTTGCATAGTTGGAATCTTGATTCGAGCTGCACATGTACTTGTTCTGTGACAGTGCTCCTACGTTTGCATAGTGTGAATCTTGATTCGTGCTGCACATGTACTTGTTCAGTGACAGTGCTCCTACGTTTGCATAGTGTGAATCTTGATTCGTGCTGCACATGTACTTGTTCAGTGACAGTGCTCCTACGTTTGCATAGTGTGAATCTTGATTCGTGCTGCACATGTACTTGTTCAGTGACAGTGCTCCTACGTTTGCATAGTGTGAATCTTGATTCGTGCTGCACGTGTACTTGTTCAGTGACAGTGCTCCTACGTTTGCATAGTGTGAATCTTGATTCGAGCTGCACATGTACTTGGTCAGTGACAGTGCTCCTACGTTTGCATAGTTGGAATCTTGATTCGTGCTGCACATGTACTTGTTCTGTGACAGTGCTCCTACGTTTGCATAGTTGGAATCTTGATTCGTGCTGCACATGTACTTGTTCAGTGACAGTGCTCCTACGTTTGCATAGTTGGAATCTTGATTCGTGCTGCACATGTACTTGTTCTGTGACAGTGCTCCTACGTTTGCATAGTTGGAATCTTGATTCGTGCTGCACATGTACTTGTTCAGTGACAGTGCTCCTACGTTTGCATAGTTGGAATCTTGATTCGTGCTGCACATGTACTTGTTCAGTGACAGTGCTCCTACGTTTGCATAGTTGGAATCTTGATTCGTGCTGCACATGTACTTGTTCAGTGACAGTGCTCCTACGTTTGCATAGTTGGAATCTTGATTCGTGCTGCACATGTACTTGTTCAGTGACAGTGCTCCTACGTTTGCATAGTTGGAATCTTGATTCGTGCTGCACATGTACTTGTTCTGTGACAGTGCAGAAAATATATTGACGCGATACATCAAATTCGTCGAAAACAATTTATTTCCAATTTGACAGTTGAATGATATATCAAGTTAAATGATTCAGTGTGTTTTTCTTTTAGTTTACATATATGAGTCTATTAGTAAAAATACTTAAAATAAAATGGAGGTTTGGTGCACCCTAGAACCTGGTTTAAACCCCCAGCGACCTTTTTGGCCACAGACCGTTCCAAGGCGGTAGCCCTATTGTCAACCCTTTTGTGTTTGTGGTGTCTTATTTGGCCCTTTATTCATCTTTACATATGTCTATCTTTAAATGCGTTCTTTGTTTCCGTGTGTGTTTGTGGTTGACTGTCGTCCTTGAATGCTGCTTTTCCTGTCCAATTTTTTATATCTATATTTCTATAGATGACGTGGCGGGATGTATCTACTGTAATTCCTGACTTGTTTATGTCATAGCTGTTGTGACGAGATGTAAACACCGTAATTCCTGACTGTTTATTTCATAGCTGTTGTGACGAGATGTAAACACTGTTATTCCTGACTTGTTTATGTCATAGCTGTTGTGACGAGATGTAAACACCGTAATTCCTGACTTGTTTATGTCATAGCTGTTGTGACGAGATGTAAACACCGTAATTCCTGACTTGTTTATGTCATAACTGTTGTGACGAGATGTAAACACCGTAATTCCTGACTGTTTATTTCATAGCTGATATGACGAGTTTTACATACGGTTTATTTCAGAGCTGTTGTGGTGAGGTGTACAAATTGTAATTTCTTACTTTTTATTTCACAGCTGGTTTGATGAGGTGGACAAATTGTAATTCCTGACTTTTTATATCATAGGTTTACACGCTGTAATTCCTGTTTGTTTCACAGCTATTGTGATAGGGTGGACACATTGTCATTCTTGAGTGTTTATTTCACAGCTATTTTGGTGGGGTAGACACATTGTAATTACTTCCTTTTTATTTCGTAGCAGATGTGGTGAGATGTACAAATTGTAATTTCTGACTTTCTTATTCCATAGGTGATGTGGTGAGATGTACACACTGTAATTCCTGACTTTCGTATTCCATAGGTGATGTGGTGAGTGAACAAATTGTAATTCCTGACAATTTATTTCACAGCTGTTGTGGTGAGTGAACAAATTGTAATTCCTGACTTTCTATTTCGTAGCTGATGTCTTGAGATGTACAAATTGTAATTTATGACTGTTTATTTCACACCTGTTGTGATGAGGTGGACAAATGGTAATTTCTGACTGTTTATTTCACAGCTATTGTGGTGAGGTAGACAAATTATATGTCCTTACTTTTTATTTCATAGCGGATGTGGCGAGATGTACAAATTGTAATTCATGACTTTTTATAGCACAGCTGTTGTGGTGAGGTGGACAAATTTTAATTTCTGACATTTTATTCCATAGCTGATGTAGTGAGATGTGCAAATTGCAATTCCTGACATTTTATTTCATGGCTGATGTAGTGAGATGTGCAAATTGTAATTCCTGACTTTTATTTCACAGCTGTTGTGGTGAGATGTGCAAATTGCAATTCCTGACATTTTATTTCATGGCTGGTGTGGTGAGATGTACACATTGTAATTCATGACATTTTATTCCATAGTTGATGTGGTGAGATATACAAAGTATAATTCATGACATTTTATTTCAGAGGTGTACACTCTGTAAGTCCTAACTTTATTTCATAAGTTTACACATTGTAATTCCTGACCTTTAATTTCGAAGCTGATGTGGGAGATGTACAAATTTTAATTCCTGACTGTTTATTTCATTTGAGTGCACACTGCAATTTCTGGCTATTTATTTCATAGCTAATGGGGTTATTGTCGGTTTCATCGTTGGTGCTGGTGCTGTCGCTCTGGTTATCATCATCATCCCCGTAGTATGTATCGTCAGAAAGCGGCGTGGCATCACAGAAACTCCACCAAGTATGTACATATTGTATATATATATATATCCATATTCGCGTGATTTATTGTCCAAACTATTTTATCTCCATATTCACATGTGTTTGTGATGTCGTTTGCATTTATTATTACTTTTGCCTTCTTGTTTGTCTGTTTGCGTGTTTGTTTCTGTGTTTTTGTGGTTGACTGTCCTCCTTGAATGCTACATTCCCTGTCCG
Source organism: Cyrtodaria siliqua (assembly GCA_037043455.1). Classification (NCBI taxonomy): domain Eukaryota; kingdom Metazoa; phylum Mollusca; class Bivalvia; order Adapedonta; family Hiatellidae; genus Cyrtodaria; species Cyrtodaria siliqua. The sequence continues at coordinate 52,012 of JAWPHD010001667.1, forward strand.
ATCTTTTTATATTTCTTTTTATTGTTCAAACTATTCCGTCTCCATATTCACATGTTTTATTGTCCAAACTATTCTGTCTCCATATTGACATGTTTTATTGTTGTTCAAACTATTCTGTCTCCATATTCACGTGCTAGTTGTTCAAACTATTCTGTCTCCATATTCACGTGCCTAGTTGTTCAAACTATTCTGTCTCCAAATTCACATGCAGTATTGTCCAAACTATTTTATCTCCATATTCACATGTTAAATTGTGCAAACTATTCTGTCTCCACATTCGCAAGCATTATTGTACGAATTGTTCTGTCTCCATATTCACATGTATTACTGTCCAAACTGTTCTGTCTCCATATTCACGTGTATTATTGTCCACACTGTTCTGTCTCCATATTCATATCTATTATTGTCCAAACTGTTCTGTCTCCATATTCACAAGTATTATTGTCCACACAGTTCTGTCTCCATATTCACATGTATAATTGTCCACACTGTTCTGTCTCCATATTCACATGTATTATTGTCCAAACTGTTCTGTCATCATATTCACAAGCATTATTGTCCAAACTATTCTGTCTCCATATTCACATGTATAATTGTCCAAACTGTTCTGTCTCCATATTCACATATATTATTGTCCAAACTGTTCTGTCTCCATATTCACATGTATTATTGTCCACACTGTTCTGTCTCCATATTCACATGTATTATTGTCCATACTGTTCTGTCTCCATATTCACACGCATTATTGTCCGAACTATTCTGTCTCCATATCCACATGTATTATTGTCCAAACTGTTCTGTCTCCATATTCACAAGCATTATTGTCAGAACTATTCTGTCTCCATATTCACATGTATTATTGTCCGAACTATTCTGTCTCCATATCCACATGTATTATTGTCCAAACTGTTCTGTCTTCATATTCACAAGCATTGTTGTCCGAACTATTCTGTCTCCATATCCACATGTATTATTGTCCAAACTATTCTGTCCCCATATCCACATGTATTATTGTCCAAACTGTTCAGTCTCCATATTCACAAGCATTATTGTCCGAACTAATCTGTCTCCATATACACATGTATTATTGTCCAAACTATTCTGTCCCCATATTCACAGGTAGTATTGTCCAAACTATTCTGTCTCCATATCCACATGTATTATTGTCCAAACTGTTCTGTCTCCATATTCACAAGCATTATTGTCCGAACTATTCTGTCTTCATATCCACATGTATTACTGTCCAAACTGTTCAGTCTCCATATTCACAAGCATTATTGTCCGAACTATTCTGTCTCCATATACACATGTATTATTGTCCAAACTATTCTGTCCCCATATACACAGGTATTATTGTCCGAACTATTCTGTCTCCATATCCACATGTATTATTGTCCAAACTATTCTGTCCCCATATTCACAGGTATTATTGTCCGAACTATTCTGTCTCCATATCCACATGTATTATTGTCCAAACTGTTCTGTCTCCATATTCACATGTATTATTGTCCGAACTATTCTGTCTCCATATCCACATGTATTATTGTCCAAACTGTTCTGTCTCCATATTCACAAGCATTATTGTCCGAACTATTCTGTCTCCATATTGACATGTATAATTGTCCAAACTGTAATGTCTCCATATTCACATATATTATTGTCCAAACTGTTCTGTCTCCATATTCACATGTATTATTGTCCACACCGTTCTGTCTCCATATTCACATGTATTATTGTCCATACTGTTCTGTCTCCATATCCACATGTATTATTGTTCGAACTATTCTGTCTCCATATTCACAAGCATTATTGTCCGAACTATTCTGTCTCTATATCCACATGTGTTATTGTCCAAACTGTTCTGTCTCCATATTCACAAGCATTATTGTCCGAACTATTCTGTCTCCATATTCACATGTATTATTGTCCGAACCTGTTCTGTCTCCATATCCACATGTATTCTTGTCCAAACTCTTCTGTCTCCATATTCACAAGCATTGTTGTCCGAACTATTCTGTCTCCATATCCACATGTATTATTGTCCAAACTGTTCTGTCCCCATATTCACAGGCATTATTGTCCGAACTATTCTGTCTCCATATCCACATGTATTATTGTCCAAACCGTTCTTTCTCCATATTCACAAGCATTATTGTCCGAACTATTCTGTCCCCATATTCACATGTATTATTGTCCAAACTGTTCAGTCTCCATATTCACAAGCATTAATGTCCGAACTATTCTGTCTCCATATACACATGTATTATTGTCCAAACTATTCTGTCCCCATATTCACAGGTATTATTGTCCGAACTATTCTGTCTCCATATCCACATGTATTATTGTCCAAACTGTTCTGTCTCCATATCCACATGTATTATTGTCCAAACTGTTCTGTCTCCATATTCACAAGCATTATTGTCCGAACTATTCTGTCTCCATATTCACATGTATTATTGTCCAAACTATTCTGTCTCCATATCCACATGTATTATTGTCCAAACTGTTTTGTCTCCATATCCACATGTATTATTGTCCAAACTGTTCTGTCTCCATATTCACAAGCATTATTGTCCGAACTATTCTGTCTCCATATCCACATGTATTATTTTCCAAACTGTTCTGTCTCCAATGTTCAAATGCATTATTGTCCGAACTATTCTGTCTCCATATCCACATGTATTATTGTCCAAACTATTCTGTCCCCATATCCACATGTATTATTGTCCAAACTGTTCTGTCTCCATATCCACATGTATTATTGTCCAAACTGTTCAGTCTCCATATTCACAAGCATTATTGTCCGAACTATTCTGTCTCCATATTGACATGTATAATTGTCCAAACTGTTCTGTCTCCATATTCACATATATTATTGTCCAAACTGTTCTGTCTCCATATTCACATGTATTATTGTCCACACTGTTCTGTCTCCATATTCACATGTATTATTGTCCATACTGTTCTGTTTCCATATCCACATGTATTATTGTCCGAACTATTCTGTCTCCATATTCACAAGTATTATTGTCCGAACTATTCTGTCTCCATATCCACATGTATTATTGTCAAAACTGTTCTGTCTCCATATTCACAAGCATTATTGTCCGAACTATTCTGTCTCCATATCAACATGTGTTATTGTCCAAACTGTTCTGTCTCCATATTCACAAGCATTATTGTCCGAACTATTCTGTCTCCATATTCACATGTATTATTGTCCGAACCTGTTCTGTCTCCATATCCACATGTATTATTGTCCAAACTGTTCTGTCTCCATATTCACAAGCATTGTTGTCCGAACTATTCTGTCTCCATATCCACATGTATTATTGTCCAAACTGTTCTGTCCCCATATTCACAGGCATTATTGTCCGAACTATTCTGTCTCCATATCCACATGTATTATTGTCCAAACCGTTCTTTCTCCATATTCACAAGCATTATTGTCCGAACTATTCTGTCTCCATATCCACATGTATTATTTTCCAAACTGTTCTGTCTCCAATGTTCAAATGCATTAGTGTCCGAACTATTCTGTCTCCATATCCACATGTATTATTGTCCAAACTATTCTGTCCCCATATTCACAGGCATTATTGTCCGAACTATTCTGTCTCCATATCTACATGTATTATTGTCCAATCTGTTCAGTCTCCATATTCACAAGCATTATTGTCCGAACTATTCTGTCTCCATATACACATGTATTATTGTCCAAAATATTCTGTCCCCATATTCACAGGTATTATTGTCCAAACTATTCTGTCTCCATATCCACATGTATTATTGTCCAAACTGTTCTGTCTCCATATTCACAAGCATTATTGTCCGAACTATTCTGTCTCCATATCCACATGTATTATTGTCCAAACTATTCTGTCCCCATATTCACATGTATTATTGTCCAAACTGTTCAGTCTCCATATTCACAAGCATTATTGTCCGAACTATTCTGTCTCCATATACACATGTATTATTGTCCAAACTATTCTGTCCCCATATTCACAGGTATTATTGTCCGAACTATTCTGTCTCCATATCCACATGTATTATTGTCCAAACTGATCTGTCTCCATATTCACAAGCATTATTGTCCAAACTATTCTGTCTCCATATCCACATGTATTATTGTCCAAACTATTCTGTCCCAATATTCACAGGTATTATTGTCCGAACTATTCTGTCTCCATATCCACATGTATTATTGTCCAAACTGTTCTGTCTCCATATTCACAAGCATTATTGTCCGAACTATTCTGTCTCCATATTCACATGTATTATTGTCCGAACTATTCTGTCTCCATATCCACATGTATTACTGTCCAAACTGTTCTGTCTCCATATCCACATGTATTATTGTCCAAACTGTTCTGTCTCCATATTCACAAGCATTGTTGTCCGAACTATTCTGTCTCCATATCCACATGTATTATTGTCCAAACTGTTCTGTCTCCATATTCACAAGCATTATTGTCCGAACTATTCTGTCTCCATATCCACATGTATTATTGTCCAAACTGTTCTGTCTCCATATTCACATGTATTATTGTCCAAACTGTTCTGTCTCCATATTCACAAGCATTGTTGTCCGAACTGTTCTGTCTCCATATCCACATGTATTACTGTCCAAACTGTTCAGTCTCCATATTCACAAGCATTATTGTCCGAACTATTCTGTCTCCATATACACATGTATTATTGTCCAAACTATTCTGTCCCCATATACACAGGTATTATTGTCCGAACTATTCTGTCTCCATATCCACATGTACTATTGTCCAAACTGTTCTGTCTCCATATTCACAAGCATTATTGTCCGAACTATTCTGTCTCCATATCCACATGTATTATTGTCCAAACTATTCTGTCCCCATATTCACATGTATTATTGTCCGAACTATTCTGTCTCCATATACACATGTATTATTGTCCAAACTGTTCTGTCTCCATATTCACATGTATTATTGTCCGAACTATTCTGTCTCCATATCCACATGTATTATTGTCCAAACTGTTCTGTCTTCATATTCACAAGCATTATTGTCCGAACTATTCTGTCTCCATATTGACATGTATAATTGTCCAAACTGTTCTGTCTCCATATTCACATATATTATTGTCCAAACTGTTCTGTCTCCATATTCACATGTATAATTGTCCACACTGTTCTGTCTCCATATTCACATGTATTATTGTCCATACTGTTCTGTCTCCATATCCACATGTATTATTGTCCGAACTATTCTGTCTCCATATTCACAAGTTTTATTGGCCGAACTATTCTGTCTCCATATCCACATGTATTATTGTCCAAACTGTTCTGTCTCCATATTCACAAGCATTATTGTCCGAACTATTCTGTCTCTATATCCACATGTGTTATTGTCCAAACTGTTCTGTCTCCATATTCACAAGCATTATTGTCCGAACTATTCTGTCTCCATATTCACATGTATTATTGTCCGAACCTGTTCTGTCTCCATATCCACATGTATTATTGTCCAAACTGTTCTGTCTCCATATTCACAAGCATTGTTGTCCGAACTATTCTGTCTCCATATCCACATGTATTATTGTCCAAACTGTTCTGTCCCCATATTCACAGGCATTATTGTCCGAACTATTCTGTCTCCATATCCACATGTATTATTGTCCAAACCGTTCTTTCTCCATATTCACAAGCATTATTGTCCGAACTATTCTGTCTCCATATCCACATGTATTATTTTCCAAACTGTTCTGTCTCCAATGTTCAAATGCATTAGTGTCCGAACTATTCTGTCTCCATATCCACATGTATTATTGTCCAAACTATTCTGTCCCCATATTCACAGGCATTATTGTCCGAACTATTCTGTCTCCATATCCACATGTATTATTGTCCAAACTGTTCAGTCTCCATATTCACAAGCATTATTGTCCGAACTAATCTGTCTCCATATACACATGTATTATTGTCCAAACTATTCTGTCCCCATATTCACAGGTAGTATTGTCCAAACTATTCTGTCTCCATATCCACATGTATTATTGTCCAAACTGTTCTGTCTCCATATTCACAAGCATTATTGTCCGAACTATTCTGTCTTCATATCCACATGTATTATTGTCCAAACTTTTCTGTCCCCATATTCACATGTATTATTGTCCAAACTGTTCAGTCTCCATATTCACAAGCATTATTGTCCGAACTATTCAGTCTCCATATACACATGTATTATTGTCCAAACTATTCTGTCCCCATATTCACAGGTATTATTGTCCGAACTATTCTGTCTCCATATCCACATGTATTATTGTCCAAACTGTTCTGTCTCCATATCCACATGTATTATTGTCCAAACTGTTCTGTCTCCATATTCACAAGCATTATTGTCCGAACTATTCTGTCTCCATATTCACATGTATTATTGTCCGAACTATTCTGTCTCCATATCCACATGTATTATTGTCCAAACTGTTCTGTCTCCATATCCACATGTATTATTGTCCAAATTGTTCTGTCTCCATATTCACAAGCATTGTTGTCCGAACTATTCTGTCTCCATATCCACATGTATTATTTTCCAAACTGTTCTGTCTCCAATATTCAAATGCATTATTGTCCGAACTATTCTGTTTCCATATCCACATGTATTATTGTCCAAACTATTCTGTCCCCATATCCACATGTATTATTGTCCAAACTGTTCTGTATCCATATCCACATGTATTATTGTCCAAACTGTTCAGTCTCCATATTCACAAGCATTATTGTCCGAACTATTCTGTCTCCATATTGACATGTATAATTGTCCAAACTGTTCTGTCTCCATATTCACATATATTATTGTCCAAACTGTTCTGTCTTCATATTCACATGTATTATTGTCCACACTGTTCTGTCTCCATATTCACATGTATTATTGTCCAAACTGTTCTGTCTCCATATTCACAAGCATTGTTGTCCGAACTATTCTGTCTCCATATCCACATGTATTATTGTCCAAACTGTTCTGTCCCCATATTCACAGGCATTATTGTCCGAACTATTCTGTCTCCATATCCACATGTATTATTGTCCAAACCGTTCTTTCTCCATATTCACAAGCATTATTGTCCGAACTATTCTGTCTCCATATCCACATGTATTATTTTCCAAACTGTTCTGTCTCCAATGTTCAAATGCATTAGTGTCCGAACTATTCTGTCTCCATATCCACATGTATTATTGTCCAAACTATTCTGTCCCCATATTCACAGGCATTATTGTCCGAACTATTCTGTCTCCATATCCACATGTATTATTGTCCAAACTGTTCAGTCTCCATATTCACAAGCATTATTGTCCGAACTAATCTGTCTCCATATACACATGTATTATTGTCCAAACTATTCTGTCCCCATATTCACAGGTAGTATTGTCCAAACTATTCTGTCTCCATATCCACATGTATTATTGTCCAAACTGTTCTGTCTCCATATTCACAAGCATTATTGTCCGAACTATTCTGTCTTCATATCCACATGTATTATTGTCCAAACTTTTCTGTCCCCATATTCACATGTATTATTGTCCAAACTGTTCAGTCTCCATATTCACAAGCATTATTGTCCGAACTATTCAGTCTCCATATACACATGTATTATTGTCCAAACTATTCTGTCCCCATATTCACAGGTATTATTGTCCGAACTATTCTGTCTCCATATCCACATGTATTATTGTCCAAACTGTTCTGTCTCCATATCCACATGTATTATTGTCCAAACTGTTCTGTCTCCATATTCACAAGCATTATTGTCCGAACTATTCTGTCTCCATATTCACATGTATTATTGTCCGAACTATTCTGTCTCCATATCCACATGTATTATTGTCCAAACTGTTCTGTCTCCATATCCACATGTATTATTGTCCAAATTGTTCTGTCTCCATATTCACAAGCATTGTTGTCCGAACTATTCTGTCTCCATATCCACATGTATTATTTTCCAAACTGTTCTGTCTCCAATATTCAAATGCATTATTGTCCGAACTATTCTGTTTCCATATCCACATGTATTATTGTCCAAACTATTCTGTCCCCATATCCACATGTATTATTGTCCAAACTGTTCTGTCTCCATATCCACATGTATTATTGTCCAAACTGTTCAGTCTCCATATTCACAAGCATTATTGTCCGAACTATTCTGTCTCCATATTGACATGTATAATTGTCCAAACTGTTCTGTCTCCATATTCACATATATTATTGTCCAAACTGTTCTGTCTTCATATTCACATGTATTATTGTCCACACTGTTCTGTCTCCATATTCACATGTATTATTGTCCAAACTGTTCTGTCTCCATATTCACAAGCATTGTTGTCCGAACTATTCTGTCTCCATATCCACATGTATTATTGTCCAAACTGTTCTGTCCCCATATTCACAGGCATTATTGTCCGAACTATTCTGTCTCCATATCCACATGTATTATTGTCCAAACCGTTCTTTCTCCATATTCACAAGCATTATTGTCCGAACTATTCTGTCTCCATATCCACATGTATTATTTTCCAAACTGTTCTGTCTCCAATGTTCAAATGCATTAGTGTCCGAACTATTCTGTCTCCATATCCACATGTATTATTGTCCAAACTATTCTGTCCCCATATTCACAGGCATTATTGTCCGAACTATTCTGTCTCCATATCCACATGTATTATTGTCCAAACTGTTCAGTCTCCATATTCACAAGCATTATTGTCCGAACTAATCTGTCTCCATATACACATGTATTATTGTCCAAACTATTCTGTCCCCATATTCACAGGTAGTATTGTCCAAACTATTCTGTCTCCATATCCACATGTATTATTGTCCAAACTGTTCTGTCTCCATATTCACAAGCATTATTGTCCGAACTATTCTGTCTTCATATCCACATGTATTATTGTCCAAACTTTTCTGTCCCCATATTCACATGTATTATTGTCCAAACTGTTCAGTCTCCATATTCACAAGCATTATTGTCCGAACTATTCAGTCTCCATATACACATGTATTATTGTCCAAACTATTCTGTCCCCATATTCACAGGTATTATTGTCCGAACTATTCTGTCTCCATATCCACATGTATTATTGTCCAAACTGTTCTGTCTCCATATCCACATGTATTATTGTCCAAACTGTTCTGTCTCCATATTCACAAGCATTATTGTCCGAACTATTCTGTCTCCATATTCACATGTATTATTGTCCGAACTATTCTGTCTCCATATCCACATGTATTATTGTCCAAACTGTTCTGTCTCCATATCCACATGTATTATTGTCCAAATTGTTCTGTCTCCATATTCACAAGCATTGTTGTCCGAACTATTCTGTCTCCATATCCACATGTATTATTTTCCAAACTGTTCTGTCTCCAATATTCAAATGCATTATTGTCCGAACTATTCTGTCTCCATATCCACATGTATTATTGTCCAAACTATTCTGTCCCCATATCCACATGTATTATCGTCCAAACTGTTCTGTCTCCATATCCACATGTATTATTGTCCAAACTGTTCAGTCTCCATATTCACAAGCATTATTGTCCGAACTATTCTGTCTCCATATTGACATGTATAATTGTCCAAACTGTTCTGTCTCCATATTCACATATATTATTGTCCAAACTGTTCTGTCTCCATATTCACATGTATTATTGTCCACACTGTTCTGTCTCCATATTCACATGTATTATTGTCCATACTGTTCTGTCTCCATATCCACATGTATTATTGTCCGAACTATTCTGTCTCCATATTCACAAGTATTATTGTCCGAACTATTCTGTCTCCATATCCACATGTATTATTGTCCGAACTGTTCTGTCTCCATATTCACAAGCATTATTGTCCGAACTATTCTGTCTCCAAATCCACATGTGTTATTGTCCAAACTGTTCTGTCTCCATATTCACAAGCATTATTGTCCGAACTATTCTGTCTCCATATCCACATGTGTTATTGTCCAAACTGTTCTGTCTCCATATTCACAAGCATTATTGTCCGAACTATTCTGTCTCCATATTCACATGTATTATTGTCCGAACCTGTTCTGTCTCCATATCCACATGTATTATTGTCCAAACTGTTCTGTCTCCATATTCACAAGCATTGTTGTCCGAACTATTCTGTCTCCATATCCACATGTATTATTGTCCAAACTGTTCTGTCCCCATATTCACAGGCATTATTGTCCGAACTATTCTGTCTCCATATCCACATGTATTGTTTTCCAAACTGTTCTGTCTCCAATGTTCAAATGCATTAGTGTCCGAACTATTCTGTCTCCATATCCACATTTATTATTGTCCAAACTATTCTGTCCCCATATTCACAGGCATTATTGTCCGAACTATTCTGTCTCCATATCCACATGTATTATTGTCCAAACTGTTCAGTCTCCATATTCACAAGCATTATTGTCCGAACTATTCTGTCTCCATATACACATGTATTATTGTCCAAACTATTCTGTCCCCATATTCACAGGTAGTATTGTCCAAACTATTCTGTCTCCATATACACATGTATTATTGTCCAAACTATTCTGTCCCCATATTCACAGGTATTATTGTCCGAACTATTCTGTCTCCATATCCACATGTATTATTGTCCAAACTGTTCTGTCTCCATATTCACAAGCATTATTGTCCGAACTATTCTGTCTCCATATCCACATGTATTATTGTCCAAACTATTCTGTCCCAATATTCACAGGTATTATTGTCCGAACTATTCTGTCTCCATATCCACATGTATTATTGTCCAAACTGTTCTGTCTCCATATTCACAAGCATTATTGTCCGAACTATTCTGTCTCCATATTCACATGTATTATTGTCCGAACTATTCTGTCTCCATATCCACATGTACTATTGTCCAAACTGTTCTGTCTCCATATTCACAAGCATTATTGTCCGAACTATTCTGTCTCAATATTGACATGTATAATTGTCCAAACTGTTCTGTCTCCATATTCACATATATTATTGTCCAAACTGTTCTGTCTCCATATTCACATGTATTATTGTCCACACTGTTCTGACTCCATATTCACGTGTATTATTGTCCATACTGTTCTGTCTCCATATCAACATGTATTATTGTCCGAACTATTCTGTCTCCATATTCACATGTATTATTGTCCGAACTATTCTGTCTCCATATCCACATGTATTATTGTCCAAACTGTTCTGTCTCCATATTCACAAGCATTATTGTCCGAACTATTCTGTCTCCATATCCACATGTGTTATTGTCCAAACTGTTCTGTCTCCATATTCACAAGCATTATTGTCCGAACTATTCTGTCTCCATATTCACATGTATTATTGTCCGAACTATTCTGTCTCCATATCCACATGTATTATTGTCCAAACTGTTCTGTCTCCATATCCACATGTATTATTGTCCAAACTGTTCTGTCTCCATATTCACAAGCATTGTTGTCCGAACTATTCTGTCTCCATATCCACATGTATTATTGTCCAGACTGTTCTGTCCCCATATTCACAGGCATTATTGTCCGAACTATTCTGTTTCCATATCCACATGTATTATTGTCCAAACCGTTCTTTCTCCATATTCACAAGCATTATTGTCCGAACTATTCTGTCTCCATATCCACATGTATTATTTTCCAAACTGTTCTGTCTCCTATGTGCAAATGCATTATTGTCCGAAATATTCTGTCTCCATATCCACATGTATTATTGTCCAAACTATTCTGTCCCCATATTCACAGGCATTATTGTCCGAACTATTCTGTCTCCATATCCACATGTATTATTGTCCAAACTGTTCAGTCTCCATATTCACAAGCATTATTGTCCGAACTATTCTGTCTCCATATACACATGTATTATTGTCCGAACTATTCTGTCTCCATAACCACACGTATTATTATCCAAACTGTTCTGTCTCCATATTCACAAGCATTATTGTCCGAACTATTCTGTCTCCATATCCACATGTATTATTGTCCAAACTATTCTGTCCCCATATTCACAGGTATTATTGTCCGAAATATTCTGTCTCCATATCCACATGTATTATTGTCCAAACTGTTCTGTCTCCATATTCAAAAGCATTATTGTCCGAACTATTCTGTCTCCATATTCACAGGTATTATTGTCCGAACTATTCTGTCTCCATATTCACATGTATTGTTGTCCACACTGTTCTGTGTCCATATTCACTCACGTGTATTTGTGTCCAAACTATTTTGTCTCCATATTCACATGTATTATTGTCCGAACTATTCTGTCTCCATATCCACATGTATTATTGTCCGAACTTTTCTGTCTCCATATCCACATGTATTATTGTCCGAACTATTCTGTCTCCATATCCACATGTATTTTTTTTCCAAACTATTATGTCTCCATATTCACATGCATTATTGTCCACACTGTTCTGTCTCCATATTCAAATGTATTATTGTCCAAACTATTCTGTCTCCATATTCACAAGCATTATTGTCCATACTGTTATGTATACACGATTCTTATATCACCATATAATGCTTACTGGTGCATGCTAGCTTAAAAATCCACATTAACCAGTAATAGTTTCAAAAATGGAATTCCACTTTTGTCTATGTAAATTTCACCAATTTTGTCATCATACATTTCTACAAAGCTGATTAAACCTTAATGTTTACACTACTTAATTAAACAAAATAAACGCGTAGCTGTAGTTTTAATTCACATTTATATGAAAGTTAGCATAAGAAAGAGAAACAAAACTCTTCCTTACCAACCTCTTGTATTCGGTTTCGTTAGGCTGCATTGTATGAACATATTCCTTATCATTACAGGTAATAATGCAAGTGTTCCAAGCCTTCCAACCGATGTAAATCATCCATCCGTTCCAGAAAGTTTAAATCTTCCAATACTCCCGTCTGTTCCATCCAGAGGAAATCTTCCAAAAGTCCCATCTGCTCCACCACTACCTGCTGAATTTGCCGAATATTATGAATCGATAGAACGATAGAACCAAAGCAGTCTAGAAAGGAGTTAGAGAATGAGAGAGGGGCAGTGACCGATACAGATATTATTAGCCAACTTAATTATGAGTACCAGTCATTTTTTGCTTTATGGCTGTGCCAACTTCTGTTACCAGTCAGTGAAGTCTGCGTTGTGACTAAGCCAAATTGTGTTTACTAGCGATGTATGCTTAATCGTTGTAAAAATGTACACCAGTCATTTCGGCTTAGTGGCTGTGCTAATGTATGTGTATCAGTTATGCCTGTGAAGTAACTCTGCCAAAGTATGTGTACCAGTCAATTCAGCGTTGTGACTGAGCCAAATTATGTGTACTAGTCGCTGTGCTAGCTGACGCGTATCTGCCATTTCTGCTGAGTGGATGTGCTGATGCATGTGAACCAGTCATGTCTGTAAAGTGGATGTGCAACCGTCCGTGAACTAGTCAACTTTGCGGTCTTTGTCAGTTTATGTGATCTAAACAATTCTGCCAACTTAGCTAACTTTTGAGTTTGTGATGTCGTTTGCATGTTTTATTAATTTTGCCTTCTCGTTTGTCTGTTTGCGTGTTTGTTTTTGTGTTTTGTGGTTGACTGTCGTCCTTGAATGCTGCTTTCCCTGTCCGATATTTGTATCTTTCTTTAGCACAGTGGCGTTGCTTGTTCAGTGTGCCGGCAGTAAAACGTATAAACAGTATAACTATCGCTGAGCCCGATACTTATATTTAGATATCGGTGGTACATTTTCAAATATTTATGTTTTCTTACTTAAATTTTGATTTGGTGGTTCCACTACTGCGGCCGATAAAGGCTCTGGGTATTGTTTAACCACCCATAGGATATGTTGTCTACTTTTTAATTTATTCTTTTGACTGTTATTTGTGATGCGCCGGCTTCATAACCGCTGCTCCCAACTAAATTCCATTTTGTTTATTTCGCTCTTCTGGGCATAAAAATGTGTTAGATACTGGGACCATACGCCGCTGGACATTGAATTATGACAGTAACATAAGCATGTCCACCGCCATATGCATGCCATCTTCGGGATGGTTAAAATTCTGTACTATTGATTTTATGAATATTTAGTTTTGCTCAACCCTGGGTTAGGGGGTGTGAACGGTAGCAAGCACATTTCACTACCGTTCATGAACAATCATGTCTCAATGAAACCGAGACTGCAATATTTCGTATTTATCGTGTTCTGCCGTTTCCAAGGGTCCATTCTCATACTCTTTTAGTATACCGTCAATGCTGCACAGTCGATGTATGTGTTACTATCAATTCCGCACACTGACTCTGCCAGCTAAGTGTAGGCGTAGGCCTATCTATCATATATGCACAGCCAACATAAAACTCATCATGTGGTATACTGTAAAAGAATAGAAATAGTGACAAAATATGCCAAGGAATACTGCTTTGAAAAAGGAACTGTTAATGAAATGCATACTGTACTGTTTGTATACCAGATATCGTCATTTACAAGATGTTGTCATTATCAATAAAACGCTTGGGTACAGCAAAGTATGTGCTTTTTAGATTTAAAAAAAGAGTATAATAATGGACCTTTGGAAACAGCCGAGCACGACACATACGAAATATTGCAGTCTCGGTTTGATTGAGACTGTTCACGAGCGGTAGTGAAATACGCTAGCTACCGCTCACGCCCTCCAGCCCCGGGTTGAGCAGGACTCAATATTCATAAAATCAATAATACACAATTTTAACCATCCCGAAGATGGCATGCATACGGCGGTGGACATGGAGTTAATTGCTTCCACATGTCGTACGGCGTATGGTCCCACTATCTAATAAAATTAAATGCCCCGAAGAACCCGCATACTTAAATGTTTAACTTCGACACAGACAGATGTTAGTAATGTGTTACCAGGTATGCGCATTATCCTTGTTTAAATATGAGAACGTGTGTAGGTATGAAGTTTTCGAGAATTCCAAATTATATTTTTTAAATAAATGACTTCTTAGCATAATTGTGTTAGAAGCCGGTGCTAGGAGGCGTGAGAGGTGTTGCACTTCACATTACCTCTCATGAACAGGCTCAATAAAACCGAGTCTGCTACTTGTATCTCTTGTTTGTGTTTGTTGCTTCCAATGGATCCCATTTTCAGTATTTACTGTATATAACTATATTATATATCGTTAAACATGTTAAGAAGGCTTTTAGTTTATGCAGCATTGGTTGCTTTTACAAGATATATGCATGTTGAACATAGTTAAATAGTTAAAGAGTTTATTTTAGAAACTGACTAAATTAACATTTTCAGATCAATTTCATCTGATGTATGTAATCATTATCTTCTGATTTGTGTATCAAATATCGCTTGTTAAGACTAAGAAAAAATAGTAATATCATATAAAAAGGCATATATTTAGTTAAACAATACAATATGATTATTACTAGAGTAACGTGATCTGGAAGTTTGAATCACCTCGAGTGGACATGCCATATTTGCAGGATCCCACGAGAGGCTATAGCCTCGAGTGTGATCATGGTGATATGGCATATCCACAAAAGGTGATGCAACTTCCAGATCACTTACTCTAGTTAAGATCCTTGTTTTATATACGTTCATAAGAAAGCCCGTAAAATAGTACAGCACCGAAGACTAGTTTGTACACAGGTAGGAGACGGCGTCGAGCAACTTATGTAGTATAACTAGTGATGCAGAAATCTATTTTTAGTAGTATAGTGACACGTATTCAGAAAACCTCTAGAGGTGATATATGGTTTTGTATTCCATCGCAGGAACATGTGGGAACTACGCACCTATTATTGATAAGTATATAATAAAAACCATTATACAGACATACATAGAGCCACTATTTTTATACAAATTATTTGATGACATACCTTTAATTATTAATAAAATATTTGCATGTTGTAGCTTGTGTTTATTTGTATTCTGTTAAAACAGTTTATAGTGCTAAAAGCACAGATGATGGATGTCAGCGAGAGTATGTGTGTTCTTAAAAGTCCGCATACAGGTCAGTTAAATGGGATGTTGCACTATTCTGGAACTAGTTTCATTTAAAGGATTTAAAAACCGTGGATAAAGCTGAACAAATTATCAAAATATCTTTGAAAACATGCAAAAGACTCCAATGGAGGCAGCCATCTTTGAATGATGACGTCATCGCGCCTTTTTCTATATATGGATAATAGATAATAAATAGTGTTTAAAGCAAATAAATGTATTAAATCATAAATACAAAGTAACATATTTATACTGTAAATGCTCTTTTTACGATTTACATGTATTTTCAGTGATATTCTTGGTTTTAAATGATATTGATCAATATGCTATACATGGTAAAATGCGCAATGACGTCATCAATCCAAGATGGCTGCCTCCGTTAGAGAATTTTTGCAAATATTTAAAACATCCTATCTCCTGTATTTTTCCATTCTTTCAGCTTTTTCCATGGTTTTTAAAGCCCTTTTAAACGAAGCTAGTTCAAGAATAGTGCAAAAAAAACTTTAAGGTAAAAGAAATATCGATTTCCTGATTTGCATATCAATTATATTAATTAAGTGAACACATTCCGATGAAATATTTGAATGTTACATTTATTTATGCCTCAAGGTCAAAGGATATATGTGTGACGTTCGTCGTTAGCCGCTGTCCATCACGTATAAAACAATAGAAAAGAAGTACAGATTGGGCACTTACTAAGTAATTCTCATATACTCTCGCATGGCACAAGGAAAAGAAAAAAGAGCAAAATCTCGTTCTTCATGTTCTCTTGTTAAACTGAAGAGAGAACTAAATTATTAATATCACTGTACACATGATAGTATTGTCTTTAAGGTGAGACTATTTGCAGACTGTTGTGAACATTGACAAAGTCTGCACAGTTGCAATATTCATACAAACTACAACGACAACGGGAAGCAGGAAATGTAACATTCACTGGTAGTTGCATTTTGAATGCATACACTTATTATTTAATCATCAGTTATTTCAATCACACATTTCAATCAATAATCCAAGAAAATCAAATAAGAATGAACACAGAAAATAACAATTTATGTGAGGATGTACTTGAATATATTTTAAGAAAGTGTTACCTTTAGTGCAGTTAGTTACCTTTAATGCAATTGTTACCTTTAGGGTTGCAACAAACGTATTTGCTGATTGTAAAGAGCGCACCTTCGCTTTAATGATTCTTCCTGCCAAACATTGTTTATTTGCAAAACTTATGGATCATTTATCAGTACATGTAAACTACATCTGGCGCATATATGTTTTGCATAAATTAATGAAAAACATGCTGAAACATCTCTCACAAATGAGACAATAATTAATTCAATATTGTGTTTTTCGCTGAAATTGTGTTATGGACTTTAGCGAAAACGTTTGTGGTTTTTAGCGACAATATTATTTGTGGACTTTAGCGGAAACGTTTGTGGACTTTGGCGTTCATTTTTTTTCGTGGACTTTAGCAGAAATGTGTGAGGACTATAGCGGATTTTGGACTTTAGCGGAAATCTATGTGGACTTTAGCGGGAATGTGGTCTTTAGGGGTGGTCATACCAAACATAAACATTAAATGTAAGAGTCGAACCGGCAATATAGCATTCAAGGACCACAGTCAACCAAAAACACGCACAGAAACAAACAATAATTACAAAGATGAATAAAAGGAAAGATATGACATTACAAACATAAAAGGGTTGACAATAGGACTACCGCCTTGGAACGGTCAAGGGCATCAAACATCACTCTTACTCTACTGTCATCCCAACAAAACGGAACAATGTAAATAAAGAAATAAAGATATCCTCAACAGGTTATATTCTCTAACAAACCAGGCAGCATTGATATTTTGAAAGAGAAATGAGGCAATTGTTTTCATGTATGCAACTTCAGTTGAGATATACATGGTAAAACCTACTAATAGGGTATTCCATAATTGTTCACTATGTAACAACGCTAAAGGTAACAATTCCGCTAAAGGTAACAACCGCCGCTAAAGGTAACAATTACAACGCTAAAGGTAACAACTTCCGCTAAAGGTAACAACACTCACTTCCTCCGCTAAAGGTAACACGCTAACGCTAAAGGTAACAACGCTAACGCTAAAGGTAACACTCACTTCCTCCGCTAAAGGTAACAACGCTAACGCTAAAGGTAACACGCTAACGCTAACGGTAACAACGCTAACGCTAAAAGTAACACGCTAACGCTAAAGGTAACAACGCTAATGCTAAAGGTAACAAAGCTAACGCTAAATGTAACAAAGCTAACGCTAAAGACAAAGCTAACGCTAAAGGTAACAAAGCTAACGCTAAAGGTAACACGCTAACGCTAAAGGTAACAACGCTAACGCTAAAGGTAACAACGCTAACGCTAAAGGTAACAACCCTAACGCTAAAGGTAACACGCTAACGCTTAAGGTAACACGCTAATGCTAAAGGTAACAACGCCAACGCTAAAGGTAACAAAGCTAACGCTAAAGGTAACAAATGTTCATGTTAACGCCAAAGGTCACAATTGTCTGCGCTAAAGATAACAACGTTTTTCAAAATCTACAGTTTCAATGAAAATGTTGTTAACAGGTGTTTGTTAGTTACTGAGGCACTTGATTCGCTTCTAACAATTGCGACATCATTAACATCATACATAAATAAAATAAAAGGAAAGGAAAGGGTGTGTGGGGGTGGGGTGGGTGGGGTGGGGGAGGGTATACATTTGTAAATTTAGATTTGTTATATAAAATATATGTTACCATATATTTTAATTAAATAACTAATAACTATGGATTGATCTCAACAATAAGGAATATTGTCAAATTATTTAGTGAGAAAAACACGTTTGGGATATATAACCTGATCGGGTTTATTTTACATCAAACATCAGGTTCATTGATTTATATATGTAGTCTATTATATCGCGTATTGGGTTTCAAAAAAATAGTTATCTGATAGGCCACGTACGATGTCTTTCAATGATATAGGAAATATAAATATAGTTTATTGCACCGTATGATAAAATCAGCAAAATGAATTGAAATAAAGCTCTGTCTCAGAGACACATACAATTAATTTATTCTACGTTATTTGAACGGCCGCTAATTTCTTTTACATGGAATACTAGTACCTAGAACTGTATTAATCCATGCTCAAGGGATGATCTTACGCTCAAAACTTTTAAACCTGGCATTGCTTGAATAGCCCCTAATTTCTTAAAGAGACAAGGTGGTGGAATATATGGATGTGTTCTACACTTTGGTCCAATATAAATGCAAAGGAGTCGATAAGCCAATATATCTTTTTAGGACGTAGGGCTCGATCTGGCTTGATTTAAACCGCGACCCGCGCTTCATTCAACGAATCTGTCATTTTATATGGTATCTAGTTCATCGATTAACCATTAGCACAGACTTGCACGTTTAAAATTTCTGTCAACCACGGTCCATCGGGGGTGGCTTTTGCTCACATGCTGGAGGTCGTGGGCTCGATCTCCGACCGGGTCACACCGAATACTTAACTAGTAGCTCCATTGCTTGACGCGTATGATATCAGGGTTATGCTATGATTGGTCGGTCAGATGTCAGTTTAATGTGACTGGATGAGTCATGGCATGGGTCTACGGCGTGATCCACTCCCAGATATATACACTATTTACACGCTGCATGTACTTAACGTATTTTAACATATTTTGTCCATTTTTACTAATATACAGGTTTTTCAGTAGGCATACAATATTGAAAATAATATTCTGATCAGCACAACATTTATGTAAGAGTCTGTATGTGTAACATCTCGTTGTGATATAATCACAATATATTATAAATAAATCTCATATCCCAGGGCTTATCTTAATCAGAAATCTTCATCATGTAAATACATGCATAATTATGCGCACGGCTGTTCATTTGATGAACTAACACCATTATGTCGCCGCCTCATTATGTGGAGTTTGAAGTTATAACAAGATTCGTTTGTTCTCTGTATATCCGAATATATATTTATAACAATGTCGGAGTCTAATGCATGATAAAAATGACATATATAAAATGAATAAAGACAGTGCCTGAATGGAAATAACAATGATGAATGGAAATAGCATCTCAGTTTATATAATTACAAGTAAAGTACTGTATAGAAAATATATTCTGACATAATAACAGGCTGAATGTACAAGAAAGTTCTAATTGAAAATAACAAAGGATCACCATCTTGGAATTGAACTGTACATGAAAACTGACGAATTCTTATAAATTAAATAACTCCTAAAATAACCATTTCCAGAGAAAAGTAATTTAACACAATGAGGAATACATGTCTCGTAAACAAACATATAACTGACCTGAATATATACACTATCTTTTACAAGATACATATTAGATCCGTTCTCTACCAACTGAGATGTTCAACTGCGTGCATGATTTTCCCGCAAGGCTAGTTGTGTCAAAGGTTAAATTTACTCACCTTTGAAATATTACTGAAGATTAAAGGTGGTCATCCTAATCTGAAATGTCTAACGTAAGGTAAAGAGAAAGTCGAGTGAAAGATGAAATGAGTGATGAAAAGAGATGATAAACTGATTAAATGTTTAAAACACAACAAAGTGGGGGAGATATACAGATTCTTAATACCTGTATATGCCATCCTGTGACAATTATATTGATTATCACAGAAGCAGACCAACTCATTTCAGTATTTCTGGTCGTTAACAGCTGGTTCATAACATTAGGACCTGTGTCTTTAACAGTCTCATAGCCACACTCTGTTGGGTCTGGCACACATTTACTCATTTAGCATATCCTCCCCACATGCACACTTGACAGATGAAGTAAAAACTATCATATGTTTGTGTGTGGTGGTGGTGGTGGTGGTGAGGTGGGTGGGGGTGGGGGTGGGGTCCTTCTTTGGGTTTCAACTGTTGACAATTTACAAGTACCCTTTTTATTCCCAACGTATTCAGAGACATACATTTATTAGACAGATCATTCTTAAGCCTCACCAGCACTGTTCATCATTACATCATTACATTAGATGACATTTTCTTGCCAAATTCAAAGGAAGAGCAACAGATGTCGCACTCTGTGAGCGTGTAAAGTTCATCGACAAGATCCTCTCACATTTACGTTTATCAACACTATCATGTATATAGATTAATCTGAAAGATTTTCTTGCAAATCTCAAAGAATAGTTTTTCCACACCCAAATGGTCAAAGTGGTATACCAGTAATTTAAGTACAACCGTGTCTGGTCTAAGAAGAAGAACAACAACACCTTGTCTGACTTTGAACTTGGTTGTAAAGCAATAAATGAATAAGTATGATGGTATCAGATGATCGTTTAAACATATTTATTTTACATCAATTGCGAAACAAGTTATTGCAACTTAGATTAATCACTCTCGATGGCTTCCTGGGTAGAACCAGTACTAAGCAATGTGGATTAATTATCTTGCTCAAGGATAAATAACGTGGTCGCGACGGAGGATCGAACCCACGACCTCTCGATCAGGAGTTCGGCGTTCTACCACCTATCAGATGATTAGGACAACTACACAGGCATATGCTATTTTGAATGGCTGATGTATATAATGCTGGTTCTCTCCAATAAGTGCATGGCACTGGCATCAGAGTCATGAACACATATCAGTCTGTTATAACACACTATTACTATACATTTGATGAATATCTATAAGAAGATCAACAAAATAAAACGATTTCTGAAATTGTCTCCAACCCTTTATATACTATCATTCACATGGTGTTTAACGGGTAGCAGGGTGACTCGCATTCAACGCTCGTATTTTTTACCACGGACAAAGCTCTGCCTCAAGAAAATCTGCCTCACTCAAAACATCCGGTTGTTGTTGTAACTGTTACACGCAGCGATCTGATTGGATGATTTTTATTCTATTCTATTTAATGGGATTCATCCAATCAGATCATTGATTTTCTTGTTACAGGAAAAAAGCGAAAAATCACGATTTTTGTGTTGACAAGGTAGTCTCTGAACTTTATGAACAGGTAAGCTTAAATACCATTTGTAGCTTTATTGAACGCCGCCAATGTTTGCCCAGGGCTTTTTCCGTGGTAAAAAATACGAGCGTTGAAAGTGGGTCACCATGCTACCCGTTAAACACCATGTGAATGATAGTACATAATGGGTTGGAGACAATTTCAAAAATCGTTTTATTTTGTTGATTTTCTTATAGATATTCATCAAATGGATAGTAATAGTGTGTTATAACAGACATATGTTTTCATGACTCTGGTGCCAGTGGTTCATGGGTACTTTCAGCTAGGTGTTTTATATACAATATGTCAAATTTGCTTTACTCTTGCTATTTGTAAGAACTTTTTTCTAGGCATGAATGATAATTTTTCCTGTATGTGAGATGGTATATAAAGCGAAATATTATTTCCACGTTTCTCTCTCTTGCGCTATTATAGCTTTTTACGTACTGCTCAAAAACAACATGGACGCTTTTAATATCCATACTTTTGTATAATTATGTGCATTAAAACAATGAAGCCATGTAACTGTATGTTTGTTTTACTAAAGACGACATGCTTTGCATAAACACTGATAATACATGCGATGCAACCACACACATATAAGTAAATACTTACCCGCATTATTTGCACATCCATGGCCGTTAGACCATAACAGGCAATATAAGAATAACAAATAAACGATCATGTGGTACAAGAAGTGGGTAGTCTGCCTCCACCACAAAATATAACCTTAGATGTAAATAACCTTACATGTAAATAACCTTACATTGTTGAAAATGACGTAAAACACCATTCAAACACACAAAGTTTAATAAAGACTGCATGCAGGTGATAACCAAGGACGTTCAATGTGTCGTCCAGATACCGAGATTTGTCATTAAAGGCTTCAATTACATCTGCCGGAGTATCTGGTGAAAGACTCAACATATGAAATCTCTTTCATAGCAATACAAAAACAAATCTGCGCCAAGAAGTGCACATTTCGTACCCATAAGGATAATTAACAATTTGTCTATAAACGGTAGTTCCATACCTGACCTAATAGGATTCAAGATTCAAGATTCAAGATTCTTTATTAAGTAACGTAAACATTACAATGTTTCTTGTTACGTGATACAATGAATAATATTATATACAACAGTCAGTCATGATAAGTATGTGCATAGACATGAAGGCAATGAGCAAAACATGATTTATACGGAAAAGATATACAAACAGATATTGAACGTGAGGTTGTACTAAGTACATTGAAAAAATAATAGAACAATGCAATGTGTATGTATGTACATATATACATATTGAAATATCATGAAGAACGTTAAAGCATATAGATGTGCAAAAGATGTTGTAGTATTGACTTTAGGTGAGATTTACAGTACATTTTCATGACGATTAACTATGTTTTGTCGAATAATTGTCGCTTGATATACAAATTTACAAAGTTTTGAGATAACAGAGAAACTAACAGACTGCATTAGCTCAATAAATTTATAAACGCTTGGTCTAACAAAGTAACGTGATTTAATATATTGTTTTCGAATGTCAGTGTATGCTAGACATATACAAATAAAGTGGTATTCGTCTTCTAGATCACCAGGATTGCAAATTAAACAGTAGCGTTGATCATGGTCGATTCTGCTAACACCATAACGACCTGTTTCAATCCGCAGTTGATGCGAAGACAGTCTTACCTTAGTAAGTGCAATACGAAATTTCTGTGGTATTTTATCGAGATAATACTCATAATTGAAAGTGGTCTTAAATTGTATGTACACAAAGATCGACTATTATTAACAGTAGTATACCATGATTGAACAAATTGATCGATTATTCTTTGCTTGAACAAAAGATGAAAAGTAAGTAAATTACCACCATCTGGGTTGTTCCATACATCAGAAAAACCGGTATCATTTAACAATGTTTTGACACGAGAAACCCAGTTAGTTTTACCCCTATGACAGTCGAATGTTAACGACTTGTACAAATGTTGTAAAATGATATTGTCAGATCTAACAATTTTGCACCAATACTTAACAATACGGACATATCTATTAACATACATAGGATATCTACATAACTCACCATATATAGCAGCATTACAAGTAGATTGTTTTACATGCATCAGAGATTTAAGGAACTTTAGGTGAATTCTTTCAATTTCTTTACTTTTACTAAATCCCCATATTTCACAAGCATAATTTAATATAGAGCTAACGAAGGCATCAAATAGCTGACATATTGTACTAGGTTTCAGTGAATAGTTACGTATATTAACAAGTAAAGTATTTAGTGCTTTTAAACCTTTACCAGCTAATGTTTCTTGGTTTAAATTATAATTACCTGTATAATTAAAGACAGTACCAAGATAATTGAAATTGTCTACCGTTTCCATTGGTATATTATCGTAAGTCCATTTCTCGTCATTTTTGATTGGACCTCGTTTTCTAAAAATAACAATTTTACTTTTATCGGGATTTACTTGTAGTCCCCAATTACTGCAATAAGAATGTAGAAGATCTAAACTTTTTTGGAGGTCATTGGGTGATTTACCTACTATCACCATGTCATCGGCAAATAGCATAAGAATAAAAGAAATATCATCAAGATTTATACCAGAATTAACATCATTCATTAAAAATAGTTCTATATCTTCAGGCAAATGAGTGATTTACGTAAAGTAATTATCTAAATTGTCGTTATTAAGAACGTTTGAATATAGTTACAGGCCATTTGTATTAAGTATAGACTTTACATTGGATAACTACTTTCACGATCAGATCATAAGATTTATATATAGATGATAAAATAATATTTTCTGCTGTAACTAATTTCAACCAATATCTAACTATTCTAGTATATCCTGTGATAAACAATAGGTTACGCATAATATATACTCGGTAAAAAAATAAAGAAATTGATCAGCGTTTCATAATGGAATAGGCGTCGTAATGTTATAATTCATATAGCATTAGGAAGATACATTTGTGTTGCTTTAAGAACTGGAAAATAAATAATATCGTAAATGACCTTTGGGTCAGTATTAAAATCGTGCAAAGGTTTATAATAATAATAAAAGAGACATAATGCATATCGTAACTTTAAATGCGTTTATCACTGGATAGATGCACTTATAAACAATGTCGATCCCGAAACCGTTTTTAATTTGAAAAAAATACGAGAGAAAGAATATCGCCAAATAAGAAGAATTCGACATTGAGTATATCCGCCGCTATTATACAGTTATGCACGTTTTCAGCAATGACACCATGTCCATACGTTACCCTTTGATGTGGTGGAAGTAACAACATTTTGTGGCGGAATAACGCCTCGGACGGGTGCAAATCAACACCGAAGGTAAGACAATGATTATTTGTTTGTTCTTATTTAGGTATTTCAGAAGTGTGACATAGCGCAAGATGTGGTCCATATATTGTGAACACTCGCCTGAACGTTGTTTTGTCTAAACGTTTGTCGTTTTTTCAAACATTCGATGAAATTATGACTTTTTCTACCCAAACACAATAAATTGAACAGAAAATTCAAAAGTTAACCGGTCAGATGCACTAAATCGCGTTGTACAGTATTCTGTGAGGTAAAGGACTCTCTCATACGCAATGTTTTTAAGTTTGTTTGGTATCTTTAAAATCCAGAATGACTTTGTAGACGTATTTTTGGTCATTTGTTTTATAACGCCCTTGATGTGGTGGACGTACTCTAAAACGAAGTAACGCTTCAGGTCAGGTAGCATTTTAAAGAACCAATTGTTTTTATTTTTGAAGCACAAATACACGTTTATGTCGTCCGCATGTTTCGGCATTGTTAGCTACCCATATAATGGAATTTGTGCGTTGAAGGACAAATTACTGTTATTCAAGTGGAATATAAAATAAATTTAGTGTATAAATTCTGCCGGTGCATTTTATACATAGACACCGGCAACTTTAATTATCAAATTCCTTTTGTCTACAAAGTTGGATTGAACAAAGGTTCAGTAATTCATTCGGTACAAAACATTTATTTTATCTGTATTCGCAACATAAACCTTACATTTAAGGCTTTTGTAAATTGGTAAGTACGTTACTGGTCATTTTGTAACGAAATATTTGTTGCAGGGGAATTTAGTTTATTAGGATTAAAAGCGTTTGTAAGAATGCTTCAAGCAGAAGGAGGGCGTCGCCATTACTGGCATTAGTCATAGTTATCATGTATTACATATGCATGACGTAATCGATCCAACTCGTGTTACCTGCATTTTTCTATATCATGTATTGTTCATTTACGGCCGAAGAAGCAATATTTAATAGTCGTCTTATAAAATAATCTTTTTCGTAGATAAATATTTGCAACGTATTTAATTTAATAATGACTTTGTATCAAATTATGCTTGGTAGATTTTATCTCAACGCCGGCAAACCTTTTCTTTCAAGGGAAATAACTGTTCCTACATGATACATGTTTTAATGTTGGAGTTGTTCCTCTTCGATGTTCTTAACGTGGTTGTTATTGTTTCGTTTATAAACTATACATGTTTGTTTCTTGTTTTATAAGTGCGGTAAGTGATTGGGTCCTGAAGAGGTCTGCAGCTAGGAATCGGCGGATGCTGTTACTGGACACAGGGCTCGTTTTTTATCATATTATA
Source organism: Cyrtodaria siliqua (assembly GCA_037043455.1). Taxonomy (NCBI): domain Eukaryota; kingdom Metazoa; phylum Mollusca; class Bivalvia; order Adapedonta; family Hiatellidae; genus Cyrtodaria; species Cyrtodaria siliqua. The sequence continues at coordinate 78,663 of JAWPHD010001667.1, forward strand.
ATTAATTTTCACCTTCGAAATACACACGATTGATCATAGCAATTGTTCTTACCGAGGGAAGGAAAATGCTGTTGTGACCTGGATGTTCTGTCATTGATCATTGATCAGGCTGATCTTTTGCATGTTTGTGGGGGGAGGGGGAATAAATAAATAAAATTATAGAATAAATAAATAAAATAAGAAAATAATAATAATAATACATAAATAATAATATTAAGAATATATATATATATATTTCGTAAATCGAAAGATTTAAAAAAAAAAAATAACTACAAAAAATAATATAATTAAATTACATAAATAAATCAATAAAAAGAACCTGTATATAAAAATATTATTCTAATAATAAATGTAATACATATATATACTTATGGATGCTAATTGGCAACGGATTAATCGCTCACGTTACATTTCAGTTGAAAAATGCCTAAACGACTGTCAAAAAGCCCGTACGCCAGGCGTCAGAAAGTGGTGACTCCGGAGAAATCGGCTAGTAGTCCACCAGCACCTCCAGATTCGGCAGGCAGGACACTAGAACCTCCAGTCGTGGACCCGGAACTTATTAAGGAGGTTGTTCGACAGGTGACCCCCCATTTGGTCGAGTCGCTTGGGGGCATCAGGCGCGGTGTCGTGGTTCCGGAACCTGAGGTCGGTGTCGTGGTTCCTGGACCTGAGGCCCCACTCCAAGGTACGAGTACACAGAATGCCGTTTTACCCGTGTCAATAACCAGCATTCACGATGAGCTGGGTTCCAACATTGGGCCTAGCTTATCAAGCAAAATCTTAAACGGGGAATATGTTGATCTTGCGTTACTCCTTTCAAAGCCCCAAGAAGACATTTCAAAACATGTCTCTCTGATTGATGGGCAATTGATTTTGCAGTCAAGGTCTTCGGGATCTAAAATTGCTGATGTTCAGCAATGGACAGACGCTTTTTTGATTTATATAAGTGTCTATACTTCCTTTCATCCAGAGGCAATATCTGGTTTATTAAAATACTTAAGTATTATTCGCTTGGGGGCCCAACGTTTTGCAGGGCTGGGTTGGAAATTGTATGATGAACAATTTAGGTTGAAGAAAGCCCGTGACCCATCTTCTTCTTGGGGTTTGGTTGATCAGGAACTATGGCTGTTATATATGTATTACACGCCTTCTACACCTGTTCAATCGGGTCTAAAACATCACAAGTGTTTCGACTACAATTCCAAGGGTTGGTGTACCAAAAAACTATGCATTTATCTTGCATATATGTATGAGATGCTCGGGTTTCCACCCATCTTTGCGATGCAACAGTCACGCTTCACAATTGAACCAACCTCAGGCTAGTAATGTATTTAATTTTAGGGCAGGCGGTGGAAGTCAGCAAGGGGCACGTTTCCCGTCTCCTGTGCCAAGCTACCCAACACGTCCAGTCTATAGGTCAGCTGCGCCAGTTGGGGCTTCGCCAAGGCTCCAATTTAGATATGCCAACTCGCGGGCAAACACCCATTAGAATCAAACCTCTTTGTAGCATGTTGGAGTTTTACCCCGATACAGCCACCGCCAATGAATTGATACATGGTTTTGTTAATGGATTTAGATTGCATTATTCGGGACCTAGGCAATTTTCGGATTGCCAAAACTTAGTCTCTGTCAAAAACAATGAAGCGGAAGCTTTAAGATTGATTAACAAGGAAATTTCTTTAGGGCGTATGGCAGGCCCCTTTTGGGATCCACCTTTTCAAAACATAAGAATATCTCCAATCGGTTTGGTCCCGAAAAAAGACGGTAGTTCTCGGTTAATACACCATTTGTCATACCCATGTGGGTCCAGTATTAACGATTTTATTGATCCAAATTTATGTAATGTTCAATATGCTTCTTTCGACCAGGCCATTGAAATGATCCAAGGCCTGGGACCAGGGGCTTTGCTGGGGAAAATGGACATAAAATCTGCTTTAAGATTACTGCCAATAAATTATCTAGATTTCGAGTTGTTGGGCTTTAAAGTTATGGGACAATTCTTCTACGATATGTGCCTTCCGATGGGATGTTCCATTTCTTGTTCTCTTTTTGAAAAAATTGCAACTGCTCTTGAGTGGGTAGTCAAACAACAGTCCAGATTAGATAGTGTTATTCATTATTTAGACGATTTTCTTTTTGGCGGTAGGAAAGAATACTCAGACTGTGCCTTGCTTATGGCTAGTTTTAGTAATTTGTGCATGGAAATTGGCGTTCCTATTGCGGATGACAAAACAGTGGGGCCTACTCATATTTTAATATTTTTAGGCCTTGAAATTGATTCTGAGAAAATGATAGTGCGAATTCCCAATGACAAATTGATCGAGTTAAGGAGCTTATTAACATTTATTTTGGGGAAGAAGAAGGTCACTCTCAAGTCTCTGCAGTCTCTTGCTGGCTCGCTGAATTTTTGCTCACGTGCAATACCAGCGGCTCGTGCATTTTGTAGGCGTTTTTATGACGCTATGTCGGGTGCAGCTCAACCACATCACTTCATTAGAGTGTCCAAACCAATGAAAGACGATGTAAAAATGTGGTTAATATTCCTTGATTGCTTTAATGGCTACTGTTATTTCCCGGATTCAGTTTGGACCAGCAATTTCGACTTGCATCTTTTTACTGACTCTGCAGGCAATGCTAATTTAGGGTGTGCTGCATATTTCGAACCACATTGGACTTTTTTCCAGTGGCCAAATAGTTGGCGCGACACAGAACTGATAAAGGATATAACTTTTCTCGAGTTGGTACCCATAGTTTTGGCTTTTCAAATATGGGGCAATATGTTTCAGGGTAAAAAGATTGTCCTGCATACGGACAATCTGGCGCTGGTCTCTATTCTAAACAGAAAAACGTCCAGATCTGTTAGAGTGATGCACCTTGTTCGTCCCCTTGTTTTGCAAACTATGTTGTTTAACATACAGTTTCATGCAGTTCATATTGAAGGTAAAAACAATTGTATAGTTGATGCCTTATCTCGTAAACAATGGGTTCGTTTTCAGCAGCTGGCTCCCAGGGCAGAACAACACCCATGTCCAGTTCCTGCAACTTTCCTAGCTTTGATATCCAGTCTCGAGCAGACTGGCTTTTAGGGGCATCGTTGGCCTTCAACACGCGGGAATCTTACAATACAGGCATTAAATCATTTGACACTTTTCGGGTTAATTATAATATGCAATTGGCCTGGCCTCCAAGCATACAGCAAGTAGTCGATTTCATTGCTCATCTGTCTCTTAAAGGGTGCGCACCCGCAACAGCTCGTTCATATTTGTCTGGCATTAGTTTCAAATGCAAACTTTTGCATTTATCAGATGTAACAAATAATTTCGTAATTAAAAAAATGTTAGTTGGCATGAATCGTCTTGATAAAAGGGTCGATCCCAGACTCCCCGTTACTCCAGATATGTTGGTCAAGATTTTAAAAATCTTACCGGCTATTTGCAGTTCAAATTATGAAGCTTCTATGTTCGCAGCTGCCTTTGCACTGGCATATTTCGGGTTTCTTCGAGCAGGAGAATTAGTGTCGGATAATAAGAGCCATTCAATTCATGCACTGACTTTCGACAGCATACACTTTTCTCAAGAAAACACTCAACTCGAAATACATTTGGCACACTCAAAAACAGATCAGAGGGGTGTGGGCACTATTATTTCACTTCCAGCTATTAACTCTACAATATGTCCTGTCACTCGTCTTAAATCGTATTTAGAGGTTCGCCCCAAATGTATCGGTCAGCTATTTATTCATTTTGGGGGTGGTCAAGTCACTCGGTATCAATTTAGCGCGGTGTTAAAAAAAGCGTTGATCGCTTTAGGAATTGATGCCAATAATTATAAGTCTCATTCTCTACGTATTGGCGCAGCTTCCAATGCGTCGCGTCTGGGAATGTCGGATGACATGATCAGAGAGCTTGGGCGATGGGACTCTAAGGCTTACAAAACATATATCCGAGTTCCGACCGAACAGCTCAACTATTGTTCCCCTAGTTGAATCGAGTCTTAAGTATTCCAGATACAAGATCTCGAGTGTGGATTGTGGGATCGTCCATTATTACGGGGGCGTTTACATATGCCAGACAATCACCATCGGAAGGAGTCGGCCTGGGATTAGACGAGCTCCATGCGAGTGTTTGGTGGCAGGGGAAAGGTGGTTTGAGATGGCGCCAGGTCGAGAAGAGGCTCCAACTACTGTTGACTATTGAAGACCCTCCTAATGTACTAGTGTTGCACTGTGGCGGTAATGATATAGGTCAAGTACCAGCTGCAGAATTAAGGCACCAAATGGTTAAAACCTTAAACAATATCAAAGACCTTATAATACCTGGAGCTTTTATTGTGTGGTCACAAATTCTTCCGCGTTTAGTTTGGCGGGATGAGTTATCTCATTCAGCTTTAGAACGTGTGAGAGTTAGGGTTAATAGTAAGGCGGCTACAGAAGTGATTAAATTGGGGGGGGGGGGGGGGGGGGGGGGGGGGGGGGGGGGGGGGGGGGTATATAAAATACCCGGAAATAGCCGAGTCAAATTTGCATTTGTATTCGGGCAAAGTTCATTTGTCCGACCAAGGCAATAAAGTATTCTTGCAAAACCTCCGTCTCGGGCTGCATTATTTTCTTTCACTTTTAAACAATGAATAACAATGTTTACCCCTCTGGCAATGTGACTGTTAGTGTGTACATGTCGGGAGTTTGCTAATACTGTTGCAGTCTCTATTGAAGAATTTTATTTTGAACGTTCTCAATTTCGAGACGTTTTTGTTTTATATTGTCGAGACATTTGCTTCAGCTATTTCCTCTACTTGAGGAGTGTGTTGCCTCTATTTGAGGCAGTCTCTATTTGAGGCTTTTTTCTCTTTGCGCTCTCTATTTGAGGCGTTTGTTATTTTGGCGAGACATTTGCGTCAGCCATTTCCTCTATTTGAGGCATTTTTATTTTTGGCGAGACATTTGCGTCAGCCATTTCCTCTATTTGAGGTTTTTATTTTAAATAGTTGTTGTTGGCCACTCAGCTTTGTCGTATATATTTAAACCATGTTGCATTTAGTCTAGTCTCTAAGCTGTGTCCCGCTTCCCCCATGTGTGGCGGTGTCACGCAAGACTGCATGACATGTGGCAGTTTTTCGCGGTCACAGCAATTACTTATTGTGTAGTTAATAAGAATTTTGACATTTTCAATGCAAGAGCTTTGAATTAGGTACATTTGTCTTTGTGAACTGCTGTACCCAGGGTTCATAAAGTACATACATATGTTTAATTAACTACACATTTTATCTTCTATATTAGGTACATTTGTCTTTGTGAACTGCTGTACCCAGGGTTCATAAAGTACATGAATATGTTTTATATTTTATTTTGTTGAAGCCGTGGCCAATATATTCCAATAAACATAAACTGTAAACATTGCCTTGTATTGTGCTAAACCCATCTTTAATAATGGAATGTGTGCGTTGAAGGACAAATTACTGTTATTCAAGTGGAATATAAAATAAATTTAGTGTATAAATTCTGCCGGTGCATTTTATACATAGACACCGGCAACTTTAATTATCAAATTCCTTTTGTCTACAAAGTTGGATTGAACAAAGGTTCAGTAATTCATTCGGTACAAAACATTTATTTTATCTGTATTCGCAACATAAACCCACCTACCCTCTCCTGTTATTGAAAACAGTGTTTTCGGTTTTTTATGTTTTTATTTTCAGAGCATGGGATTTCATCGGTTTCAGTCGGGTTCTTCTGTCGCGGCTTCAACAGAGTTTACAGCAGTCCACGTTCGGGATCTCCACACGGTGGCGGCAGTTTTTCGCGGTCACAGCAATTACTTATTGTGTAGTTAATAAGAATTTTGACATTTTCAATGCAAGAGCTTTCAATTAGGTACATTTGTCTTTGTGAACTGCTGTACCCAGGGTTCATAAAGTACATACATATGTTTAATTAACTACACATTTTATCTTCTATATTAGGTACATTTGTCTTTGTGAACTGCTGTACCCAGGGTTCATAAAGTACATGAATATGTTTTATATTTTATTTTGTTGAAGCCGTGGCCAATATATTCCAATAAACATAAACTGTAAACATTGCCTTGTATTGTGCTAAACCCATCTTTAATAACGATTACATTGGATATACTGTGAATGCGCTCTCCCTTGTTTATGTTCTTACAGATGTAGACTGAACTGTCACAGACACGAACATGCCTACTGCTTGTTAGTAAAAAATTTCTGAAGCATTTCTTATGAACGACCATAACTAGTCAGTTGTTGTCTTACGTTTTCAAAGAAAGGAAAAAGAAACATATATGTGGTGGTGTTTTTAATCGGCGACAGCGATAAACAGTTTTCTAGGGTAATGTTGACATTATTTGACGGGTTAGTTTCTTTAATATATAACTCTACGTATAAAAAGATGGCCACTTAAATGACCAAGTTTGACATTGAATCAAAATGAATTTTGTTTAGGACCAACAACATGTAAAAGGCACCAACGTTAGGTTTATGCGTTTAGCTCTGTTTCTCAGTAACTAAATGATATGCAGTAAAGTGGTTGATTACGTTATTAAAAACGTAACGTAGTTGCAGTTGAACGAGGTTCCAACGATGCATGCAGTAGAATAATCAAGCTTGGTTCATATTTGTATAAGGTGTTACTGTAGTAGTACATCTCAAAGCTATATAGACCAGACCAACAAATGATTGACAAACGCTGTTTTGGTGAAATTGTAAATATGTATAAATGAATTGAAGATGAACGAAATTGTCGATAACAGTCATGTGCTATGTCAAGTCAGTCTCTATTAAAGAGACACATGTCACTTTGTTTTTTGAAAACTCGCGGCGTTCCGTTATTTTTTGTATACATCTGATTGTTTTTGCATATTACTAACTGTTGGTTATATTGAACCAATAATATATTCAAACCTAGTTAGAATAACGTAGAAAAGTTGAAAACTCAAAATTGTATTTAGATATATGCCAGCATATTTAAAGTCAAAATGATACCGGATCAATAAATTAATAGGCTAATTTAAGTGAATTATAAAGATTTCAAAACTGCCTTGTGTCCCTTTAAAACTTATTTGTTTTCTCGCAGGCCTAGTGAACATTTGAAATTAAGTACCTACCTATCTACTTACCTGTCTGTCTGCCTACCCTGCCTACCTGCCTGTCATTTCTGCTGCCCTGCCATACCCTGCCTACATACTTACCTACCTAGTATACGCCTGCAACTTACTATATTATGTACATATTAGTTCTAGTATATGTCGCAGAAGCTAACAGTTCTATCGATGTTTTTAGACTATTTCTTACTCTTCCACTCATAATTTCTGCATAAAAATACGAATATCTTTGTAAATATAACAACAGTTTACTATTAAATTGCAATCTCTACCCAGAGTTGCCGTTCCTTGCATACACATATATATAGTACATCTCTGTCAACGTCAGTGGCAGAAAAACAATAAACGTGGCTCCAGCGTAAATGGAGTTTTTACGATAGAATTTGCAGCAACTCTGCAGTTCAGGGTGAGAAGGTTCTAGGCCCATTTTCCATATTTTATCCCGATGTACATGGAAGATGAGCCTGGCATGTTCATGCCTGTTAGGCGCCATATAACCTGTAATGTGTTGGTGCGCCTTAAAACCCCAATTCAATTCAATTCAAACTCTGTCAACGTCTCACCAAGAATCTTGACAAACGATGAAAAACGATGGAAATGCAAAACTTCTTGATTGCACTAATATGTTTCTGAATTAACTTTATATGAAATGCTTAAATTAAAAAAGAAAAAAAAATTCGGCTTGAATGTTTTAAATATACAGTAAATTGCGGTAGAATAACGGTTTGTACTTTGGCATATCACTCCGCCGTCAAAACATTCATATTACGCACCACCAAATCATTCCCATATGGTCACAGTACAGCATTTTGCTTACCAGCACTTTCCAGTATCACATAGCTCTTAACAACCTACCTTAAATTAAACAGTGAAGTAATAAGAGTTTTTACATCACTGAATTAAATTACTAACTTAAAATATATATCAAAATGTAGAAAATAAGTCGTGTTTCTTTCGACTGTTTACGTGTCAATCAGCAGCCGATAGTTGGTGGTGTCACGGTGTTGAAGTTCTGTTCGCCGTTTTGATATTCTAGCTATGGTCATGTGATAAATTATCTTGTGATCGCAGGCTACGTTTTTAGACGTTGACAGAGCTATATTGGCCTCTGGGAGATTGATTAAATTGCTCTAGTTGATGAGCCGTTAAACAACATTCAGTTCAGTTCAAGAGCAGTCAGCATATATTATCTACCTACATATTAGTTCTATCATCTTCCCTTTACTACGTGTATAGGCCAGTGTCCTCGACTGTAATCTGGGTGTCCGGGAACCGGACGCATAGCCACTGCCTTTGTTTAATTTCTAAATAACAACATTCATTCTCTATTTATTTCAGTCTTAACATGAGAGCACATGAGAAAAATATCGAAATTATCGTTATAAAAAAGGTATAACTGGCCCCTCTCAAAAAGAGCATTAACAAACAGAAAGCGAATTGTGATACCAGACAAATCAAATTTAGAATTGAATTGAATTGAATTGGGTTTTAAGGCGCACCAACACATGAAATGTTATATGGCGCCTAACAGGCATGAACATGTCAGGCTCATCCTCCATGTACATCGAGATAAAATATGGAGAATGGGCCTAGGACCTTTTCACCCTGAACTTCAGAGTTACTGCAAATTCTATTGTAGACACACCATTTACGCTGGAGCCACGTTTATTGTTTCTCTGCCACTGCTCTTAGTGATGTGAGCGAGATGGCACCTGGAACAATGCAGGGGTCATGATGAAGACCTTTAATGAGCATGAACAAAAAAAATAGACAAAAAGACACTATTTAAATCACCTAGACAAACACCAAGGAGAGCCTTTACACCAAAAATCTGTACAAAAAAGAGAAATTTAACACCAACATCAAGTTGTAATAAAGTTTCCTTTTAAAAGGAACGGCTTGCCTGGGCATGAACGGAAACAGAAATATTATCGATTATACTAAACCTGCGACAAAATGCGATTTGTGCATAATACTTTTTTTTTTTTGCCCGTGTGAATGCTGTGTTATGATTATAATGTTTAATCGTTATTGTTATTAAAACATAAATAATATCCATGCTTGCAACACACTGATGAATGATCATCAAAATCGCTCATTTAATGTTAGTTCATCATCAGACATACATGGGCTGAACGCCAGACGGTACCCGGGAATAATGGGTAAAAGATGATATATAAACACTGTACACCTGGTATTGGTTCCAGCGCTGTTGAATGTACACGTTAAACGCTCAACTGTTGAGCAGAGAAAATCCGTATTGGTTCCCTTGTTGTTGAACGTACTCGTCAAACTTTCAACTTTTGACCAGAGAACCGGTTACTTCCGGTAAAAAATTTGAAGTTAACATTGGTCCGCGCTGTTAAATCCTTCAATTTGTTAGCAGGGAACCGGTTACTTCCTGTGAAAAATCGAAATCAATACATAAGCTAGCACCCGATAGTGCAAGCCAAAAAGAAGTTATGGTTTTCTTCGCCAAATTCATAACGAAAAGAAACGTATGTTTCTGTTGAGGATAATTAATCATGGATTACAATGTCCACCCGGTTACGGAATACCTTTACATTTTTACCAATTATACAAATATCAGCCAAGCTTGGTTGTTCTATGGCATATTCTTAAAGTGTAACAGAGATAAATGCATATGCATAACTGATGCCTTCCAAGCCGTCGTCGACGAAAAAAGGACCAAATATATTATACCTCTTTTATTACGTCGAAGAGGCGATATAACAACTGAATCGTTCATAAGAAATGATCCAGAACATGTTCACTAAAAGCAATAGGCATGTGCGTGTCTATGACATTTTTAAGATCGTAAACAAGAGAGAGAGAGAGCATTTCCAATGTATCCAATTTAATCGTTAAAAGGGTAAGCTAGCAAATGCCGAAACATGCGGACGATAAAAACGTGTGTGTGTGCTTGAAAAATGACAAAAATGTTTTTTTTTTAAAAATGCTACCTGACCTGAAGCGTTACTTCGCTTTAGCGTACCTCCACCACATCACGGGCGTTATAAAAAAATATGACCGAAATACGTCTTCAAAGTCATTCTGGATTTTAAAGATACCAAATAAACTTGAAAACATTGCGTAGGAGAGTGTACTTTACCACACAGAATACTGTACAACGCGATTTAGTGCATCTGACCGGTTAACTTTTGAATATTTCTGTGCAATTTATTGTGTTTGGGTAAAAAAAGTCATACTTTCATCGAATGTTTAAAAAAACGACAAACGTTTAGACAAAACAACGTTCAGGCGAGTGTTCAAAAGTATATGGACCACATCTAGCGCTATGTCACACTTCTGGAATATATAAATAAGAACAAACAAATAATAATTTTCTTACCTTCGGTGTTGATTTGCACCCGTCCGAGGCGTTATTCCGCCGAGGCGTTATTTACTTCCACCACATCAAAGGGTAACGTATGGACATGGTGAATGACCCCCTACGTGATATATATCCCCTACGTGATCAGTGATATAATTTCTCTGTATATTTTGATCGAATTAAAAGATATTTTTGGATTTTAATGTATAAATGGTGTATCAATTCGGCGCTATATGCATTTTAATAGTTGTATGTATATTCTGGTTTACAACTTCAATTATAACTTATGGTCCGTTTTTTTACCGAGTATAACACGTGATCATGTATATACGAATATAAAGACAAAAACTCTCAGTGACTTGACAGAAGCCAGAGCTTCAAGAGAATAAACGTTAAGACATTTATTAAGAGTTACTACTCCTTTCAGGATTTAGGTAGACGTCATCAAAGGGTCCACAATATGTCGGGTCATCGAACAACCAAAGACGGAAGTTGAAATGACGAACTGTAAAAGGTTCAACCATTAAACGCGCAGTAAATGTCAGAATTAGGAGATTATTAACATACACTTACGGTGCATGTAAATACGTATGCCGTGTTTTCCCCCCTTCAAATTCCTCCTTGTTCAAGTCGATTTGTTTAACCTTTGACTCACATGATATCTGGTGGTGAAGAGATATCTTAAAGGCTTCTTGTTGCATTATTCTCAAACAAGTTTTATTTAAAACACTAACAAGTCGTAGCATAAAAGGGTGAACGAATTATCAAAATATGTTAAATAAATGAGATATGATCGCAGAGAATTGCAAAGAAACATAGATGAAGGCGACCATCTTGGAAGGATGACGTCATCAATCCATTTGGCAGAATTTATAAATATCATTTAAAGCAATATATACATTTTACACTCCACATGTATATTTATTGTAATACAATTACTGAATTTATGTGCTTTAAACGATATTCATCAATGCCATATATGGTAAAAAGGCATGGAAACATCATGAGCGTTGCATTCATGTACAACTTATCACACATTTATTTCTCTTTCCAATTATGGTATTTTCGTAATACTTAAACATTTTGAGAAAGTTTTCCTTTCTGTTTAACATTGAATGCATGTTTTAATTATTTTCCTTTTTCTTCTTTATTTTTTATTTTTGCCAAACTCAATAAATAGCGGATTTTTAAAGATTACAACTAAGTTCAGAATAATTTTGTTTATTTATTTACAGTACATATAGCAACAGACATATTAATAAATTGTTATTAGGTCTGTGATATAGCAAAATGATATTTACACAAATCTGAAGGAAAACTATAAAAATAAGTCAATTTCGTATGGTTATAATTTGTCCGGGAATTGGTTACTATAAACCAGATGCAGGCAAACCCTGATACATTTCAAGCAATCTCTGTTGGAGTCAAATCTCACAATGAAATAAAATCATTTAAAGCCGACGATCAGGAAATAAAATGTGAAGATGAAGTAAGACTCCTTGGTGTTGAACTTGACTATCTACTTTTAATTTTGACAAACAAATTTCCAATATTTGTAAAAAAAAAACGCAGCTAAACAACTAAATGTTTTACAAAGACTTAGTAAATTCTTAACAAAAACACTAAGCTAATTTTTTTTAAATCATGTATAAGATCCAATTTTAACTTCTGCCCATTGGTTTGGCATTTTTGTAGTAAAAACAACTCTGATAAACTTGAACAACTTCAACTAAGAGCGCTGAGAATAGTTTTCAGTGATTACAATGCGACATATGAGGATTTGTTGGGGCGAGTTAAAATGACCACTCTTCATCTGAGTAGTTTAAAATGCATTGCCACAGAAACTTATGAATGCATACATAAACTCTCCCCACAATATATTCAAAATCTTGTTACTTTAAAAATTTCAAACTATAATTTCAGATATGAAAACATTCTTGAGACACCGCAAGTAAGGACAACCAAATACGGTAAAAATTCATTTCGTTTTGAGGCTAGCCTGGTGTAGAACGGCCTACCAAACGATATCCGGTCCGCCAAGGATTACAAAGAGTTTGCTAGGCTGATCCGCACCTGGACCGGACCTAAATGTAAGTGTGCCATGTGCCCCTAATGTTGCTCTGTCTTGCTCTTAAAACACATGTGTCGTCTCAAGGTAGCGCCGTGATGTAATGGTTAGCATTGCGGCTTAGTAACCCAGGGATCGCGCGTTCAATCCCAGCCAGGACCGAATTTGGGTTAATTATCGAAATATTTCAAAAGTATTTCCTACCTTACCAGTCCTTCGGATGAGACTTAAAACCTAGGTCTGCTCGCTAAAATGCTTAGTGCAATACAGCGAGGATAAATAAACGCTTATACGCACGCATGGTGGTCTAGCTTGTATGTTGGCCAACAGTGGGATAAATTATGTGCTTGTTTGCTTGCTCTCTTTGTGTTTTTTGTGAAATAAATAAATAAATAATTGGTGCTTATGTGTCTGCATGATTATGCCTTAATATAAAAAATATGTGCTTGTTTGCTTGCTCTCTTTGTGCTTTTGTGATTTTTTTTTAAAATGTTTGCTTATGTGTCTGCGGCAGTTGTGTGCTAGATGTAAAATTGTATATGTATTTATTCTCTATTTGATGACGTTTTCTATATATTATGCATGTGTGCTTAGAATAATTATTTCAATGTGTGTATGCTTAAATGCGCTAAAAATGTGCTTAAATGTAAATCCTGTCCTTGAATGTGTTTATCTCTGTCTAATCATGTTTTTATCTGGGCTATTGGGATACTGATAATATTATGAGAGCCCAATATGTATGTTTTAAATATCATAGAATATATATATATAATTTTAACCCCATGCTCTTTCTGTTTTAGCTGCTATCTTATATGTTTTTCTGTTTACAAATGTTTTGTCGGAAAATAGCTCATTGAGCTAATGTTATAATTTGTTTGTGAAAACCGACTTAAAATAAATATTCTTGTATCTTGTATCTTGTATCTTATAATGGTCCGTTTAGCAATATCAATATAGGTAGCTAGATAGATAACCAGATATATGGATATACGCATTTTACCTCGCCCAACTCCACTTCCCTTGGAAAATCCAGAGAAAGTTGTTCTCCGCCACATCACTTGGTAATCACGAGGCATGAATTGAGAAAAAAACAACCCCGAACACTACCATTGCTAGGGTATGACTGAAAAGCGAAAAGGGCCCTTTTCGCGAAAAGAGCATTCAAGCTACGAAAAGGGCCTGTTAATTACGTGTTTTATTTAATATAGTAATTTTTTTCATGTAACTTTGTTTTTCATCAATAAAAGTAATAAAAAAATGTGTGTTTTTCAAAGAAACTCAAACAATAAGTATCTTATTAAACTTATATTATCACGTATGTAACAAATGCCGTTGTACGAAAAGGGCATACGTAAACACGCTAAATGACATGATACGAGGACATTTATTGGACCATTTAGATCCATTACAATGAATTATATTATTTTATATTTTAACATAAAGCTTTTTGAAGACTGGGAATGATACTAAATTCCAAGTTATGCACTAGTAACGGGTCACATACATGCTCTACGAAAAGAGCATATGCATTACGAAAAGGGCCGTGCATAGCCCTTAATGTGCTACGAAAAGGACATACCGGTATTGTTAAAATTAGGAAAATGGCTTAATACCTGAACCTGATGTAAAAATTCACACGAGAATAATTTTGTTTTGATTATTGTTTTACATAAAGCTGATATAAAATTCCAAGTTATGCACTAGAATCGGGTCACATACACTACGAAAAGGGCATATGTATGACGAAAAGGGCCGTACATAGCCGTTAACGAACGCGGAAAGGACATGAATAAATAAGTAAATAGCAAACAATATATTTCGCCCCAGTTTACGATCCGACTTTGATACATTCTGACATCTGAAGTGCGCCCATGTCTTACAGGTCTGCGGAAGAAAACGTTATACTGATGATCTCCATGCTTGAATTAAATACCATTAACGTTGTTTTTTTGGTAAATCACAATCACATTACATTTATTGAATAGTGTCTACCTAAACTAATCTAGATCTACATCAATTATTTCTACATTCTTTCTAACAATTTAGCATCTTAGTTTCTTTCTGAGTAAAATCATGTGGTGAATATACGGTGGGCTGTTAGCCTCACAACATCGCCGATTCAGTTCTAGATCCACGGACTCCACGGACTCCACGGACTAAACGGGTGTTCCGGGACATCGACTACACGGACGTACTGACACGACACTTCAACGACCGACTCCAAACATGTAAGACATATTATTATTATCTCTGTATTTATTATATATTATATTCTATGTGTTGACTACTCGGTTCACCACAATCACATCAACACGTGTCGTTAATCCTAGTAACACCTCGCTTTTGTGCGAAGCAAAGAAATACCTGTAATTGCGACGAGTGTCTCCACATAACATAAAACATTAAATTTATTAAATTGTGTACCTTAACTAATCTGCATCAATTATTTTTACATTATTGCTCGGCTCACGCCCTTGCGAATAAAACGACACCGAACATTGGCGCACGAAAATTTCAAGATCTTCAGGTAAGTTCAATAATTGTACTCGGCGATCAAATCAACTAATATGTCTCTCAGGCAAACATACATACTCATTGAGATGTTAACGAATGTCAGAACTGCGACGAGCGATAGAACAATTACAAAAACAAAATCATAATTTCGACCTCAAACCATGGCATCACAGGTATTTGGGGAGTAGCTTAGACTTACACTTACACTTGGATTTTTCAGAAAAAAAAAATCTATGTTGAAACAGGGAGTACGTCATAGGGAGAAGAAACGGGTTCATAAACGCTCTAGTTTATCGATTTATGTTGTCGCGCTAGAACGCCGCCATTTACTATTTTATCGTACAGGTAAATCGATCGCAAGCGCGTTTCACGGACACAGCGCTTTTCACAAGTAAGCATTACCGTGTTTGTATGCGTCAGTAAACGATACTCCCTGTCGATACATATAATTTAAATTTTAAAAATAATACGACGATTATGTTGTAAAATAATTTCTTTATTGAGTGCGCTAAACCATTTTGCCGAATTGTGTAGGCAAATGGGTGAAATCATACTTTGAAAACGACCATCCTTGCGCCGTGGAAAGATGAAATGATAGTCTGTCCAATCAGGGAGTAAATATACTTACTCCTGGTCTAATGTAAAATGCTTTACTTATTTTAATGTGTAGCATTATATACTTGTTCAGAACTAAGCGTATGATTTGTTTTGATTATGCAGGTTTACTAGTCTATCTGAAAAAGAAAACGGCATAATGGCTGGGTTTTTTTTCGCCGTGATATCCTGTAAAAAGCGGCCAATGTCAGTGTATAGGCATGTACTGATTTATTTGTTTATATCTTAATTGCAGTGATTGCTGACTGTTTTATTTACATATATGTAACTTGTGAAAAACAAGCCCTTATTTTACCCCGCGAGATGATGGTGGTCGTGTTTTTGGGACCGCTCATTTATTAATTAAACCAGTATGTTTTAAAAGTTGTGCAATTAATTTCCAGATAGTTTTGTTCTATGTTTGAACTTGTTTCTTTCTTTGATCACCCGTTATAATAGCGATCCGATAATTAATGGGTGTCTTTTGTTTTGTTTTGTTTCTTGTGATCAACCCGTTATAATAGCGATATAATTAACGGAGGTGTCAAATCAATTACTATGAAATGTGCATGTGCATTTATTCTGAATTCTGTTTTTCACAAATTAATTAAGTTCTCAATTATTAATTTGTTTTACTCATGTCCTTCTTTCCTGGTTTAACAATGGTTCAAAGGGATACAATTTAAGCATAAATGGTGTAGTAACCGAACTTCAATGGGATTAAAGAAAGCACCAACAAATTTTTATTTGAAGATTAATAGCTTAATTGTTTTGTTCTTTTCACAAATGTATTTATATAATGATCTGAATGTTTTTCTCTTTGTCAAGTCATCATTGGGTCATTTTAAGTCAAAATGTCTTATGGAAAAGCGGATTTTTTATTGTGGGATGATGATATTGATTTAGATCTTGTCTTAGGTGAATACACATGTAGTGAGATAGAACTGTCTGAGGATGAGTCAATGACATCTAAAGAAACAAAAAACAATAACTAAGGGATCCTCAAAGAAATATCGTTGCTCCGAGTGTGAAAATGAGTATTCCTCTATTTCTGGTCTGCGGGGACATTTGCGACAGAAACATGGGATTAACAACGTAAAAGGTATATACTTTTATATTACATAGCATCAGTCTCTGTGAGTTATGATATTAAACCGTGCCATTATCGTGGTGTCAATGAGCTGTTACTATCGGGATTAAGGAGGGATTGAACAAAGAAATAATATATACAGATGCATAGTACAAACCAGTTTATTAAAACATTAACGATTTATAAGGACATGTCATAATGTATTATCATATGTTTTGCCATACAATTTAACAATCCGAAATAAAACGCCAAATAATTATCAGAAGTAAACAACATGAAATTTTTATATACTCAACAATATAATCTAAAGGGCAAACAACTTACTGCATCTCTTTAGCTTTTGAGCAGTCTGTTAAGAACAAAATATAATCAGTAACATTACTCCCTGATATATCGGAGTGTTCAGAAGTGAAAAGTAAAACATTTAACTTTTCTCCCTAAGAGTAATTGACAAAGATGTGCCCCCCAGGTGGCTGCTGGGACTGGCTCGGATGGCGCTTCTTAGTTCTGCCTATCTTCTTACGTCGTTTCCCCATGATGTTTCAGATCCGTCAACTCGTATCACTGATGTCGAAACAAGCTGAAAATTAAAACAAATTCTGTTAACGAAGGCATATGAGGTACTGGGCCCATTTTTAAAACAAAGTCACATAAAATGTAGGATTGATTGAAGTGTATACATTTTGAAAAATGTGTGCTGTGTGTTAATTATGCTGAACGGGTCTATGTTGCACAGTGTACTACACTAACGTACCCCGGGTACATATGTACCTTGAGGAAATATTTCAACCATAAATTCACCTCGTGTTCTGAGAAAGTACCTTCGGTAATGTCGTAATTGGAAGACAATGTGGTTCCCTATTTTATAAAAGCTGAAATCCGAAGGTATAATAGTTTTACACAGGGTAATATAGTGGTTGGCATATTATCTCAAGGTACATATGTGTATACCGTGTAGTAACCTGTAAGACATAGACCCCTTCAGCGTTAATTATAGCCTAATTATAATTTATGTCAATGGTTATATGCTATTGTGCATCCGGGCATGGGATTATACCAGGGTCCCCGGACTACCAGACTGGTGTTTTGGTAGGAGTGCTGAGGAGTGAGGTAGGGCCGAGTTAACAAGACACTGTCTTCTGACTAAACACTCATCAAATGTCTATATAAACTGGTTTTGACAAAGATAAACATGTCTACTATCTACTTGTTGTTATTATTAATGCCTAATATGACCCATAATTTGTATCTCGGTTGCAATAGCTATACACCCATTTTAAATTAAAATTTCAGCAGATATCTCAAAATAGGCAAATTTTCATCACCTCTTTTTAGGCTTTGTCTTACACTCACCACCATGAAATTACCTTCTTTACACATATAAACATGTCTACTATCTACTAGTTGTTATTATTAATGCCTGATATAACCCGTAATTCGTATCTCGGTTACAATAGCTATACACCATTTAAAATTTAAAAATGAAAAATTTCAGCCGATATCTCAAAATAGGCAATTTTCATCACCTCTTTTCAGGGTCTTCCACAGGAATTTCTTAAGGGATAGGGGGATTTGCGAGGTTGGCGAATGGGGATGGGCGCGGGAAGGGGGTGTCCCCCTTCTCGCACAGATTTTTTTTTTACTGACCAGTGGAAAGACGAGATTTGGCATATATCTAGTATCATAAGAATTGAAATAAAAAAATAATAAAAACATATTTTTTGATGTAAATTTATTGTTTTATTGTTTTATTCATCTATTTATCAATAAAAACAACAATCAGCCATACAATTAACATTAGCCACATCATTCATAAACATTAACTACATCACTCCGAGTCTCAACACGTCATCACAGTGACGATCTCCTTGTTCTCTGTGAGTGCCAGTCATCTACCGCTCTGTTAAAATCAAAGTCATCCAGAGTTGGACCATCCATGCAGATTAAGAGAAGGCTGTTGAGGGCGTTGTTCGACAGGTTGCATCTGTGTGATGTCTTTACCCTCTTCAGTGTGGAGAAACCCCTCTCACAATCTAAAAAGAAAAGTGTTTTTTATTGTACAGTTTATATAAAAAATATGTTAAAATGAATATTGTCATGATCTGTTAATAATGATATACATGCAGCTCCAAATAATTATTTAATAAAACAGTAATTGCTTTTAATAAATATTGTATCATTTTATAAAACTGTATCCTACCTGCTGTGGAAGTAGGAAGCAAGAGTCCTATTCCCTCATAGCCACTAGACTCAGGCTCATTTAAATCACAAACTCTTTTAACACTAAGAGTCCTAGTAACAAATTTATCCATAATTCAATTCACTATGAAATCAAATGCACTGAATGAATTGCAGTGCTCAAAAAATGGGATAGCCCGACGCCCGGGGCTCCTCGAAATCCATTCCGGGCCTGTCTCATTTTGCAGACGAGGAGCCCGTCGGGCCTGTCTAAAAAAAAAAACTAAAAAAAAACAACAGTTTTACTGGATCTCAAGCTCAAGTTCCTCAAGACAAAATACTCCCATGTGTATTGTGAACTGTGAAAACACTTGCAATAAAGTAATTAAACTGTGTTATACACACATTGAAACAATAAGAAGTTCGAATATTTTGCCTGGCTTCGTGTCGGCAGTGTGTCACAACTTTGAGGTCGACAATTGTTGACATAAAACTCATTATTCTGCTATTAGGGTTGTGTTTTCTTTACTTTATGATAAGAAATACCGTTTTTGTCATTAAAAACACACTAATGCATGAAAAAAAAAATCGTTATTGATGGTATTTCGATTGAATGTTTGTGAAATGTTCGGGCCGTAAAAGTGCGGTGTCATAGTAGTTCGAAGGGTACATAATTTCGGATATATTTTTTTTTTTTTTTTTTACATAATCAAATAAGAAAAACTGTCCTTTACAAATACGTGTTGGTGGAAAGAAAAATATATATACTGTATATGTATAAATACAGATATAAAGTATATTTCTATTCATTATTTAAGGTGTAAGGAGTTCCTGGAATCCTACTTTTAAATGAATTCTAGTCTAGGCTCCTAATTCTTTACTTGGAGAAAGTGGTGACAAAAAGAAAAAATATAGCCAGAAGAGGCTCTGATAGTCTCATAAAACCTGATTAAAAATTTGGCTCCAAGTTTAGCTCCAGTTTCACCAAGTCGGCTCTGATTATTATCGTTTGGCATAAGGTGCTAGTACTCTCCTTTGCATTGGTTATAAATTACTATGTAATATTCTATTCTAACATATTTTAAACGAAATGGTCAATAAGTCCGCTGACCAGGGAGCATAAAGTGGTAGCAAAAAGAAAAATCTAGTCAGAGGAGGTTCTGAGCTTGATTAATACATACGTAACAAATGTGTGCTATAAAAGTGAATAAAGACACATTTCCAATAAGAAAAAAATATTGGACCTTTCCATTTTAAATCAGGGCCTGTCCATTTCAAATTGGGGCCTGTCCATTTTCAGAAGCAACAAGCCCTGGGCCTGTCTCTTAAAATAATTTTCTTTGAGCACTGAATTGTATAAACACAATGTGAAGAAGACTGCATCAAGACCTGTTTATATTAAGTAAAATAACAATGGAATTGCTCATTATCTGAGACATAACTAATTGTTAAAAACCAGACAGCCAATAAAACAATTCAATTACTTACCATAATTATTTCACGGTTCTGGTTACGCTCCAAAACACCGCTACACACAGTCCAGAAATCCAATATAGCCGCCCTTCGTTATGATCATCATTCTGTTAACACCAGCTTAATTGCATCCATTAAATCATTTATCCATAACTGGACCCAATTAATTCAAACACCATCATCTTTAATCTTATCTATAACGTCTGCCGACTATCGAAACAATAAACAACATGCCACTAACTTTTAATCCAATTATGTACACATGCGGTGTATCTGTGTGTATTTCACAGCTGTTACAGCCACTGTCACTTTATCGATCGATACCTGAGTCGCTTGACTGCATACACAATTTATAGACGTGTAGTAAAGTGTTTATTGGGAAACTGAAGGGATAGCGCAGTAAGATCAAAGGATAGCGGCACAATTAAGGCATAGCGGGACATTCCATTTTGGAATTAAGGCGTAGCGGGTGCGCTATGCTTAAATGGCCTGTGGAAAACCCTGCTTTTTAGGCTTTGTCTTACACTCACCACCATGAAATTACCTTCTTTACACAGATAAACATGTCTACTATCTACTAGTTGTTATTATTAATGCCTGATATAACCCGTAATTCGTATCTCGGTTACAATAACTATACACCGTCGCCATTTTTTATTTGCCGCCGATATAGTGGCGCCATCTTTGTTACACGGAACCGTCTGGAAAAATGTGCTTATATACATGCAAACGAATACACTTTCTGTATCAGAGGATAAAATGTGCATAAATAATACTTACGTTTACATTTCGCACCTTTTTTGAGTTTGTAAGTGTAATAAATTATAAGAATTTGCTGTTTTTCACACAGTGCTTCACAACTTCGCAGCTTCACATTTAGGCGCAATTTTACCGGAAGTAGTCATTTTCACGGAGTAGTGAAAGACATGCGCGACAACATAAATCGGCAAAACGAGCCCGTTTCTTCTCCCTATGACGTACTCCCTGGTTGAAAACATCATTTAAATACTATTCAAACATTAAAAACACAAATTTAAAAAAAAAAAAAAAAAAAAAAAAATCTAATACTATACTATATATAGTACTGTATAGCATATAATTATTATTTTTTTTTTAAAATTTGTTATTTTTAATGTTTGATTAGTATTTAAGTGTAAGTCTAAGCTACTCCCCGAGTACCTGTGCATGGCATAGGTGCCAGGTTGCTATCAACATAATAGGCCGTGTGCTGCTATCCAAATTTTGACATATTGGTACCACTCAAGCTGGACAATTCTAAAATGCGTTTACGGAGAGGTCAATGTCTTACGCTTCTTTTAAGCCAGGATAGTATTTTTATTTCGGTAGCTTAAGTGTGTAAAACTATTGTTTTATAAAGGGCGATAATTTTTAAGAAATTTTTCGCAATTGATATAAAAATAGATGTATGGCATGGATTAACTCCACTAAATTTGTTTTTGTGTATTTGATTGCGTTCAAAATGGTTACGTAAGTCATGTAAACATATAACAGTTCAATAGTTCAACCCTTAAAGGTGAAATATAGCATGTCTTTTGAGCATATATTCTGAAATATATGTTTATTATATACAATCTGTTCAAATATTACACTTACTGGTTGTCCCGTTTTCTCACAGTAGCCAATTTGATCTCATAGCGCACACGCTTCGAGTTTCGCCCTTTTTGAAGACAGGTAAGTGTCACGTGATCCTGTGACGTCATTGGTACCAAACGATTAGCGGTGTCGCATTGAGTTGTATAGTATTGTCTATGTAGTATTACGTTTTATGGTACGTGTTAAAAATGCCGTGTGCTGTAGCTGGGTGTCAAAGTGTGCATAAAAAAGGACAATCTAATAACATCAGTTTCTTTCGTTTTCCTAATCAGGTTAATGATAGATTAAGATTTGAAGTGTGGGTGGACCGCGGTCAACGAAAATCGCCCGTCGCGTCAAAAAAATGGGAACCTTCGAAAGACGCGCGAGTTTGTAATAAACACTTTGTTGGATTCGTGGGAAGTCCATCCTTTGGTTTCATTTTCATTGAATTTGGAGGACAAACGGCAATGCAGATTAAAAACAACAGCGATACCAACAATATTTTCTTACAAAAATGAGAAGTGCCTAACCCCGCCGTCTCCGAGCAAGTTTATTCGCCGCTTCGACCGGCGTTGAGGAAGAAATTATTAAAATTTATAAATGAGGTAGGATAGAAGTTTTTGTTCAGTTATCTTAGCAATTCCTCGGGTATGTGTATGATAAATTGTAGAAAGGTATATAGTCTTAGATCTGTACATGTACATCGTGATTGTTTAGCTGTTGAATTAGATGCATGCGTCTTACGTGAACGGCGCTAATATAATGTAGCCGTCTTTTTCAAAAGATTGCTCTTAAAGGTTTAGTATATAAATGTAAATGAATTCGGTGAAATAAACACTGTGTCGTTTTAATATATATATTTTGTAGTATTTTTTTTTTATTTTTTTTATTTTTTTTAAATTATACACCTTCTTCTTCCAATAGTGTTATAGATTTATATAGAGTTATATATCGGTCTCTGGATTTGAATATAATGACAAAATGTTTCATGGATGTCTATTAAAAGGCAGAAAATTGATAATGTTACTAGCTATTATATTAGTTCAGTAATGTTGCATAGCAAAACAACAACAATAACGGCTTTTACAATATACAGGAAATGTAGGCATATCATAAAACTACGTTTCCCTAAATGGTGAGTGCTTTTGTCATATACAGACGTATGTACCCTGATTAGGCTGTACTTCAATAGGGCACCGCAATAGTTGATTAGTCGGTGTGTGGTATATTGTTAGTTGGGGGCACGTGGAGAAAGCGTGTCATACTGCAAATCCGAATCTCATACACCACTATAGAGTGTTTGGAGGCGGCGGGGACTTATGGTATATAGAATACTATAGAAATTAGATGCTGTTTCATTTATTTATTTATTTATCAATTATACTTACTAGACTCTAAATATATTTTTCAATGTCTACTTTTCGGCAAAAATAAAGTCCTTTAAGGCTTAATCTGACGCTCGTATTAATGTACACGTATTAGACCATGTTCATTCATTCGGAATATACTGCATTTCGCGCTTAGTGTAAATGTACCGAGATATTGCAGCGTTGCTGGTGACTTACAGTCAGAATTTCGATGAAAACAATGCCAACACGGCCAAGCTCTTCGTTTGCACCTGCACCGCGTTCAACTTCCTCATCGGTTGATGAATCCCGAGGTATTTTCATCCTCAGAGACGAATTATGGCTCAAAATCGTAAGGTTGCACATTGTGCACATTGTGCAACCGTCTTATCATGGGCATTTCATCTGACTCAGCATCATAGTCGCTTAATTCCGACATTTTCACACACACTATACTGTGTTTGCGTGCTTTCCCTATGTACAAATGGTTTCGTTTTGTTCCCAATGACGTCACTTGCGGTTTTACGAGGAAGAGTTTTCCCCCTTTGATTTTTTTTCAATTTTTTAGCGAAGCCTGTTCGTCTTTTCGGTTTTTATCTTTATAAACATATTTTCACTAAACATACATCAATAGCATAGTAAACATCGTATTTATAATGATATTTAATAATTAAAAACATATCAACAACGGATTTGTTGATTTAGGACAAATTTCATCTTTAAAAACGTATAAAAACATATGGAAGCAAACATTCAACCATTTTAATCATTAAACGCACATTCTAAAGATAACCAAACAAATTAGAATACATTGATACGTTTTAAGCAAATTACATGTAAATATAGTTTTTTAGATTCTGCATATACGAAACAATACGAAATAATATAAACGTCTGACTTTCTCTGTAATAATTGTGTTGCTATAAAAGGGAGATAATAAAGTACACTTTTAAGATTTTAATTAGAAACATTAAGCTAAGATTATAAAATGATTCACAGAAATGTTGCAATTTAAAGTTCCATTTTATTTGTCTTTGTGTCACCTTCGTAGCATAGCAGACGGGTAGAGATCGCTTTGCAGTGTTCGACACTAACTTTTTGGACCTACTAGCCCCGGGGGCTAGTTGGTTTGGAATTTCACTAGCCCCCCTTAATTTCTACTAGCCCTGCTACCAACGGTACCAAATCCTCATTGTATATTGATTTGACGGGGTTGGTTATAAAATAACACAAATCAGATTCAAAATGTGTGACATCGTTGACAGCACCCTCCGTCACAATAACCTGATCTCGTGGCAGTCTGCACCTCTGTTAAGAAAAGTAACATACTGTGATGATTATTATTTTAATTTATTATAGTATTTCTGAACAATGTACATGAGAAACACAGAAATTAGAAATTATTATGATAGAGTTTTTTGGCTGGTGGAGAAAGCCCCAAAAATCGATCTATGTTTGCACCGTTTATAGCACTTTCATAATTCGCGGCGTTTTCCGACGGAAGCGGAAACAACTGCTGAAATCGTGGTCATAAAAACGCTTGAGAAAAGCTGTCTAGTTTATAAGGCGTAGTTACAAGCGTTTGTGTGATTCGGTATCGGGCTGGTATCACGCGGTAAACGAAAGCAAAAAGAAAACAAATGTCGTTTTACGCGGACTAAAAGAGCAGCAGTTTTAAGCAAGAATCTGCGGAACATTAATGATTAACAGTGCTTGAGATTTTATTTATATAATGCCAACGCAAATTGGGTACGTGTTTGTTCTATATTCTACTAGCCAATCGGGCTAGCTAGACGATCATACGTGCTAGCCCGACGGTCACTTTTACTAGCCCCGGGCTATCGGGCTAGCGTTAGTGTCGAACACTGCTTTGTCCGTAGTCTGTCTTCATTCATCGTCTTCTTCCGTCTGTGTCCGTCACGCTTTAACCTGCAGCCTGAACTTGGTCATAACTTAAAAAATAGTTCACCTATGTTTATGAAACTTCATAAATATTTTCATCTCACCCCAAGGAAAGTCGTTACACATGTCTAATAACTTTGTTTTTTATTTCGGCAAAGTTATGCCCCTTTCAATTAAACCTTTACCTGCAACCTGACCTAGCTCATAACGTTAAATAAGCACATGACAATCTACAAAAGTGTTTCGTGGATATTTATTTAACATAATTATGCAAAAGCCTATGTGATTATCAGCCCTTGATTCCATCATTGAATTATATACTATTGTTAAATTCACATTCACACTAAAAATATGTATAGCATAATTGTAATAGTACACCACTGTTAAAAAAAGAATTTTTTTTTTTGATATTTAAAATGATACACATGAAAAGCGTGCACTTACATTGTAAACTGAAATGTGGTAAGGTGAAACGTTCGGATGAACAGTTTATTAGATTTGTTATTTGGTTTGGACCGAATATAGACATGATAATGATCCATTGGTTTTTTTGGCAATGTTTCTATGCAAAATAGTCACTCAGTTCTGTTTAACACATCCACAAATATAGTTGCCAGTTATAAAAAAATTACAGAGAAAGTCATACTATAACATTGAGATTATTTCGAAACCACATGTCATTGAAAGAATATCTTTGCCTTTTTACAATGGTACACTTTGAAACTTGGAAGATGTGATAACATGGTTTATTTTATTTAGAAATGATATCTCGTCTGCTCTCGCTGGATAAATGGAACAATTTATTTGACATTAATTTTTTTTTAATAAAATTGCCGTCATGCTTTTCGGATAAAAAGGGCATATTTCAGCCATATAGGTATTATTTCTGATATTATGTTCACGTAAATAATATTGAAGTACTGTCATGTACATTACGGTTTGACAATGCTCATGCCTAAAGTACGCATTTGGTTGAAAATTTCACTTGACCATACCCCATCCATTTTGGAGTTTGTGTTTATATAAAGATGGCAGATAAATAGTCCTTAAATATTCAGCAGGTAACGAGTGTTACACGTGATGCAAGTTAACACAGGGTAGATACAAAGGCAATGTTGCAAGGAGGTTTGAAAGACTAGCAGAGCAGTCTTTGCTTCAGTTCTTGGGAGTAGGAAAATCGTTCTTAAATGAAAACAACTGATTT
The DNA here is from genome assembly GCA_037043455.1 of Cyrtodaria siliqua. Lineage (NCBI taxonomy): Eukaryota > Metazoa > Mollusca > Bivalvia > Adapedonta > Hiatellidae > Cyrtodaria > Cyrtodaria siliqua. The sequence continues at coordinate 105,080 of JAWPHD010001667.1, forward strand.
ACAAAGTAGTTTGAGTATATGACCGCTGAAATAAAAGTATAATCTAGATACCGCTACGTCAATAGGACAGAACATCCTGACAGACATGTTTTGAAAGACGGTAGTTAAATATTATTTTAAACAGCAGGTTGTCTAAATGGACACACAGTCTATAGAAAAATCTGATGGTGAGATTTTCCAATCCAATCCACCACTCAGTAGAATGGGCATACAACAAGCTGTTGTAATGAGACCCTGGAATAATTATCAAGTGGATATCAGTTAATAATAATAATCCAGTGTCTCATTACAACGGCTTGTATGTCCATCCTATAGCGTTGTGAATTCAACTGGTCAGCTCTTGATGAGCAATATTCCCAATACATATGCAACAGCAGCAGTACAACATTTGCGTGCATACCACCACGTGCAAACAAGGACCTCGGAAAGTCGTAAATAGCTTTAGAATAGGGATGGTACACCTTGAACTTTGTTATAAGGCCTATTATAACAGATGCCCATCTGTTCCTTTATAATTTCGGAATGTTATAAAAGTATCTTGCGAAACTTACTTTACACTGTACTTGCAGAAAGCATAGACTTCCCTGTATTGCAACATGGTGTGAATGCAGGGGAGTTAGTTGTAGCATGCATACCAGATTCAGAATGTTAACATGCGTCAACATTCGGCAGATGAAAACGTAGTTTTCTGTTAAAGATGTTAATATCATGATTGTCTCTTTCTGTAGCTTTGAGACTTATATTATTTTCCTGGCTGAGTTTTCTTTAAAACTACGTTTACTTTTCTCAACCCAAAACTGAAATATCACTTCTCTCGGTTCTGTTAATTGGCGTATTTTTTGTTTGCAATAGTTTAATAAAATAAATACTACAATGGCATTTTACGTATGCAATTTGTGAGTTTGAGTTTAATTATCGAAATCGTTTAAAAATGTCTTATATTACCAATACATGATATTCATGCAATTCTTTTTTTTAAGCTATTTTTTTTAAATTTTTTTTTTTGTATGTTCGTCCATTATTTTTTCAATATACACAAACATAGAAGAAGAAGAAGAAGAAACGTTATTTGCCTCGTCATAGGTCTATGGAGATTCAAGGCAACCCTCCATACATATAACAATATTGAAATAAGTCTTAAGAAGACCCATGAGCAAATCAATGAAATACATAATCATTAAACATTTTTTCGTTTCTCGATCATTGTGGACAGTGTCAATATGTGTACTTCAACCTTTTTGTGTTTGTGATGTCGTTTGCATTTTTAATTACTTTTGCCTTCTCGTTTGTCTGTTTGCGTGTTTGTTTTTGTGTTTTGTGGTTGACTGACGTCCTTGAATGCTGCTTTACCTGTCCGATATTTTTATCTTTCTTTATATCTAAAATACATCACTCCTATGATAAGGTAAATAATAAGATTAAATGTTAATCAAACAAAAATACCATTATTTGATGATTCTAATTGGTAACGTATTATTGACTTATTTGAGTCAAGTATCTTCTAGATACCTGTCTGTCGATCATATCTTTTCCTGCGAAATCGAAACAAGAGGAAAGACATAATTCAAAACTGGTATATTTAAGTCAAAATGTAATGGGTGCCTCTTTATCTACATAATAAGAAAATGGTAAAGACCTTCAGCTCCCTTTCATTTCAAAAGAAATCATTTTTTAATAAATATTCAAATCTTCGTAAATTTTATTTGCAGCCTGCTTTCAAGTTACTTAGGAACATTTTGTCTGTACCTTAATACATCTTTATTTACATTTTTGAAAAATACTTTGTTTTGTTATAAATAAATATCCAAAAATCTTTTATTTTATGCTTTATTTTTGTAGCCAGTAGAGCGTCCACAGGCCCTCTTGGGCCTCTTGTTTCATTTCAAATATTAATTTTATTTACATGAATATAACAGGCAACTTTCAGAAGCTTCAGCTCCCTAATATTGCAATGATAATAATATTTAAAAAAATATTCCGGTTTTTAGAGATTTTTGTTCAAATTTGGATGATTTTGCCCAAAAATAATGTGTTAAGCTACCGTTTCAGAAAAACTATCCTGGCTATTTCTTATTTATTAAGATAGATCTAAAAGGTTATAGCAACTAGAATTTGCCAGCTGTGTGTGCAGGGCTCCGGAAATATGGTTGCCCGACGCCCCGGGCAAGTGGATTTTGGGTGCGGGCATGTGACCTTCGTAAATCTGGTTGTCCGTCACTTGCCCGATGGACGTTTCATTATCAGATAAAAATCAAGGGAAAATTTGCCTGGACTGTGAAGTTTGCCGATAATTTCGTAGTAATTAACCACCCGTCGCCTTCGCCGCGAGCAATTACTGATAAGTGTCATAAAACTGACCTGTGTTGTTCGTTATTGTTTAATCCCTCCCACTTGACAGTTTATCAGAATTTGATTGGCCGAGGAACGCTTGGGGTGCCAATCTTCAATTGAAGACGTGCGGTCTTTAGAATTCGTATACCGTGTGAAATATACCACAGTAACGAGCCCCTCTATGCAGGAAGTAATTAAGTCACGCGCCAGATTAGTGTGAAATACACATCAGTGTGTAAATCAGTTATTGAGATGGTGTTGTCGCTTTGTATGTCGGTCGGTGTGTCGTAGGTAATATATTCTGTTCAATAATTAAAAATCATGACGCAACACTTAACCTAGTACTGTATCCATATTATCCAATCAAATAACCGATGTATTTTTATCAGCCAATGAAACAACTCCCGTTCACTACCACGTGGTAAAGTGAAACAATGGCGATTCAATCAAACCAATTTGTAAACAAGTAGGACAATTAAACGATTATGGCAATTTGACGGTGTTGTTTGATGAGCAAAGAAACTATCGACGCATGTCGCTTTCGACGCATGTCGTAATGAATAGCTAGGTGTGCATCTGTTTCTATTTCAAAATGCCATGTTTGTTTTGAATGAATCCGAGATCAATGACGGAACGGCGTGTTTTTGTTTTGAACTTGTATCGAAGATGTGCTTCGACCTTGGCTAGTTTCGATAATTATTCGAAGAAATGCAATTTGGCATCTCAAAAGATATTAACAGAAAAACAACTACAGTACCAGTCAAATTTAGGCATAAACCGTGCTAATAATTTCCAACACATAAGATTTATCTACATGAATTATATAACGAAAGTGAAAGTAGGAATAAAGTTCTGTTTGACCTAATGCATCATTCTTTTCATTCTTTTTATCTGGTGTAGTCTATAACAAATGTAAAAGTAGAAACAAGTTTTGTTCGACCTAATGCATCTTTTTTTTGTTAACTGCCTGCCCTTTTGCACTAGGAGCAAGCATCTTGTACATCTTAATTCCATAAGCATTAGGGTCTACCAATTTGTTACCAGGTTCATCAGTGATGTTATATCCTCGGGGTATCCTCACTGACACCCCACTCCCCCTCTCCCACCGGTGGAGGAAAACACTGATATGTGCACAATGGTCACAAGCTATAGCTCTGATCCTTCATGATTTAAGTCATTCATTTTACAATGAAATTATGTAAAAATTTATGACAAAAAAAAACAGTGAGAGAAAAGGATTTAACTTAGCGTGCGGTCTCGACGTAGCTTTATTTTGGGGCAAGTGACTTTTGAAATTGGGGCAAGTGACATTTTGGGCAGGGCAAGTGGATTTTGAAAATCTACTTGCCCTGGGCAAGTGAATTTTCAAAATATTTCCAGACCCCTGGTGTGGTACCGAAAAGTTGAGCAACACACGGCCTAAAAGCTCTGACAGCCTTTGTATTAAATTTGTAAAATAGTTTGACCAAAGACACAAGCTATCCGAAAATTTTCTTGAGAAGTTCTAAAAAGCCTCCTCCAAAAAGTCGAAAATTTTGCTTTAGGCCTAAAAAAATAAATAGTGTGGTTCTGGTAACATGTTCAAAATTGGTAGGTAGGGTAGGTCGGATTTTTTTTTTAAAGGATTGTTTTTTTTATGAACTTTGCATTCAAAACAATCCTTAAAAAAAAAAAATATATATATATATATATATTTTTTTTCGAAATGGACCAAAAAAACGTCAGGGTCGGCGGGTATTCGTTGGTAGGGTCGGGTGACCCGAACCACACAATTTTTTTTTTTAGGCCTTGTATAACCGGGATATGACATGACAGTACAAACACTGTATTCAACTGAAAACACTTGTCGTTCATGTAAGTATCCTCGACCTCTTAGTTTACGACCACTTAACGGCAGTTGGTTACATATCTCAGTAATACATTATATATTTGACATAATATGATGTTAGCTAAAATAAAATAATCAAACTGCAACAAAAACTACAGCGACTTTGATTACATTTTGTTTATTTTCCATCCGATAACATTTGTAAATGGATGACCTCAACTTGTTTGTTTCCAGGGAACGACATGTGTTTCCGATCACCTTATTTATTATAACTTTTATCCCGAGATGCAGTATTTTCATACGGGCAATTTTATGCAAATGTGTTGACCTAAATTCACACTAGCTGGCAGCGTAGAAAAAAATATCAACCATTTTTAGCTCTACTGATCAGAGATCAGCAGAGCTTATGCCGTGGTGCGGCGTCCGTCGTCCGTCCGTCTGTCCGTCTGTCCGTAAACTTTTATTTGTAGCGACAACTCCTCTGAAACTACTGGATGGATATTGATGAAACTTTACAGAAATGTTGCCCATAAAGTCTAGTTGATCCTAGCAAATATTCATGTTGATGTGAAATCCAAGATGGCCGCCAAAGCTAAAAATAGAGTTTTAAAATACAAGTTTGTAGCGACTACTTCTTGAAAACTATAAGTGATATTGATATGGGACTTTTTCTAAAATGATCAGCATGACATGGTGTTGATCCTTGTCAAAAATTGTTTTGATTCAACGTTAAACATGGCTGCCAGCAGCCATCTTTGTTTACATAGAGTTATATAGTAAAAACTTGTAGCGACTACTCCTCTGACACTACTTGGTGGATTGTCATGAAACTTTACAGGAATGTTGCTCTTGATGTCTAATTGATCCTAGCAAAATTTCAGATCTGCCAGAAATTCAAGATGGCCGTCACAGCTAAAAATAGATTTTTAAAAAATAAGTTTGTAGCGACTACTTCTTGAAAACTATAAGTGATATTGATATGGGACTTTTTCTAAAATGATCAGCATGACATGATGTTGATCCTTGTGGAAAATTATTTTGATTCGACGTTAAACATGGCTGCCAGTGGCCATCTTAGGTTACAGAGTTATATAGTAAAAACTTGTAGCGACTACTCCTCTGAAACTACTTGACGGATGTTCATGAAACTTCACAGGAATGTTGCCCTTGAAGTCTAGTTGATCCTAAAAAAAATTCAGGTCGGCCGGAAATTCAAGATGGCCGCCACAGCTAAAAATAGATTTAAAATAAATAAGTTTGTAGCGACTACTTCTTGAAAACTATAAGTGATATTGATATGGGACTTTTTCTAAAATGATCAGCATGACATGATGTTGAACCTTATCAAAAATTGTTTTGATTCAACGTTAAACATGGCTGCCAGCGGCCATCTTTGTTTACATAGAGTTATATAGTAAAAACTTGTAGCGACTACTCCTCTGACACTACTTGGCGGATTGTCATGAAACTTTACAGGAATGTTGCTCTTGATGTCTAATTGATCCTAGCAAAATTTCAGATCTGCCAGAAATTCAAGATGGCCGTCACAGCTAAAAATAGATTTTTAAAAAATAAGTTTGTAGCGACTACTTCTTGAAAACTATAAGTGATATTGATATGGGACTTTTTCTAAAATGATCAGCATGACATGATGTTGATCCTTGTGGAAAATTATTTTGATTCGACGTTAAACATGGCTGCCAGTGGCCATCTTAGGTTACATAGAGTTATATAGTAAAAACTTGTAGCGACTACTCCTCTGAAACTACTTGACGGATGTTCATGAAACTTCACAGGAATGTTGCCCTTGAAGTCTAGTTGATCATAGCAAAATTTCAGGTCGGCCGGAAATTCAAGATGGCCGCCACGGTGAAAAATAGATTTTCAAAAAACAAGTCTGTAGCGACTACTTCCTGAAATCAAAATCAATCAGTAGAGCTTCAAGGTCATTGACCTCTTGTTAATTTAACAAGAAGAAACAAACCCGTACTTATTTTTTATGAAAAAAATATGACTAAATGTCCATAGCCTTAAAAAACATTATATGCAATTGCTGTCTGTTGTTGATTAGAACTATTCATTTAGCAGACGATCATGAAATATGATTACGAAATTTGCATAATAAACGTGCGTAGACGTAATTTCCGCCGTCGGTCGAAATCACATGGTGGTCGAAAACAGATAGAAAGACGATACACTGGATTTGAAACATGTTGCAAATCCAGTTTATCCGCCCAGGGAGTAAGTATACGGGGAGGAGAAACGGGTTCATAAACGCTCTAGTTTATCGATTTATGTTGTCGCGATAGAACGCCGCCATTTACTATTTTATCGATACAGGTAAATCGATCGTAAGCGCGTTACATGTGAAAAGTTAAAAATTCAGCCAACATCTCAAATTAGGCAGTTTTTACAGTCTCTTTTTTACGGCTTTCTGTTATAATCAACATCACGAAATTACATTCTTGACAAAGATAAATATGTCTACTATGGTATTCACTTTTTGTTATTATTAATGTCTAATATAACCCATACTTCGTATCTCGTTTGCAATAGCTCCACACCATTTTTAATTTGAAAAAATTCAAAATTCAGCTGATATCTCAAAAGGAACATTTTCATCACCTCTTTTTAGGCTTTGTCTTATAAGCACCACATTGAAATTACCTTCTTGACAAATATAAATATGTCTACTATTCACTTTTTGTTATTATTAATGCCTAAATAACCCGTAGTCTCGTATCTCGTTTGCAATAGCTATACACTGTCACTATTTTTTTTTGGCGCAGAATGGCGCCATCTTTGTTACACGGAACCGTCTGGTAAAAGGTGCTTTTATACATGCAAACAAATACACGAGGACACAGTGTGAATAAATAATACTTATGTTTACATTTCGCACTTTTATTGAGTTTGTAAGTGTAATAATTTATAAGAATTCGCCGTTTTTCACACACGCGCGAAACAACCGGAAGTAGTCATTTTCACGCAATAGTGAAACACGCGCGACAACATAAAACGGCAAAATGATCCGTTTCTTCTCCCCGTATACTTACTTCCTGATCCGCCGAATAATTTCAATTCAATTCTTTATTAGGAAAAACTGTATAAACAAGCTAGTACAGAAATAAACAGAGCAGGGATCAAAATGGGATGCGAGGTAGTAGTGGTTTTTACGGACCAGTGGACCTTAAGGGGTACTGGTCCGTGTCAGTCAGTACTGGTCCGTACTGGTCCGTATAATAAAGATCCATAAAATCGGAACAAAAATCATTCTAACATATATAAAGCCATTTTATTATACAATTCACCATTCACCATATATGTAAGGTATTTTCACGCATGCGCATTGCGCTAAGTTACGCACCGTCTTACGAATTGATCGTAACAAAACTTCAGGTCGGCCGGAAATTCAAGTTGGGTGCCACGGCTAAAAATAGATTTTCAAAAAACAAGTTTGTAGCGACTACTTCTGGAAAACTATAAGTGATATTGATATGGAACTTTTACTAAAATGATCAGCATGACATGATGTTGGTCCTTGTCGAAATCGTTTTGATTTGATGTTAAACATGGCTGTTAGCGGCCGTCTTTGTTTACATGGAGTTATCTAGTAAAAACTTGTAGCGACTACTTCTCTGTAACTACTCGACGGATTTTCATGAAACTTCACAGGAATGTTGCTCTTGATGTCTAATTGATCCTAGCAAAATTTCAGGTCGGCCGGAAATTCAAGATGGCCACCATGGCTAAAAATAGATTTTCAAAATACAAGTTTGTAGAGACTACTTCTTGAAAACTATAAGTGATATTGATATGGGACTTTTTCTAAAATTATCAGTATGACATGATGTTGATCCTTGTCCAGTGGCTATCTTTGTTTCATAGAGTTATATAACGAAAACTTGTAGCGAATACTCCTCTGAAACTACTTGACGGATTTTCATGAAACTTCACAGGAATGCTGATATAGCTATCAAAAACCTATCAGTAGAGCTTCAAGGTCATTGACCTCTTGTTTCTTTTCTTAAAGCGCTTGCGCACATCACCGTGTGTTTATTGTTTTGGTCATCAAACATATACACGTATCGTTTAATAAATATTTACATAAGATGCATGGTTAGAAAGCCAAATAATTAACCTTTCTTAGTGGAGTGCGTAGTCCAGTGGTAGAGCATCAAACTCATGATCGAGAGGTCGTGGGTTCGTGGTTTTAGCAAATTTTTTTTTTTTTTTTTTTAGTGTTTTGTTCTCAAACCAAGAAGTTTGAAATTGCGATGAAAAAAGATAACCGATGTTCGTGCTTAAAAACTACCTAAATACAATTTCAATATGTATGTTATTACATGCAATCATCAGCAGATACTGTACTATATAAGTGAGAAAAAAGTTTACCCTTCCATAAAAGAGATTTTCTTTTACCCTTCCATAAAATTTACACGTTGATCCAAGAAAAAATATTTTTAAAAAAAGCCAAGTTAAACATTTTAGCTCGACTATTCGAAGAATAAGAGAGCTTATGTAATCACCCCGGCGTCGGCGTCCCACATCAAGGTTTGCGAGTAAGCTGTGTTTACAAGTCTATATCTCTTACATTTCTTATCCTAGCACAACCAAATTTGTTCATGGGCTTCCTTATAGCATTATCTTAAGGGCTGCATAAGCAATTTTGGTTCCTGTAACCCATGGGTTCCCATGGAACCCAAATTATGATAGCCCATAAAATGTGCCCCATTTCACATACAATTTTGCGTGTAAGCTGTGTTTACAAGTCTATATCTCTTACAATTCTTACCCTAGCACAACCAAATTTGGCCATTAGCTTCCTTATAGCATTATCGTAAGGGCTGCTTAAGTAATTTTGGTTCCTGTAACCGCTGGGCTCCCATGGCTCCCATGGAACCCAAATTGTGATGGCCCATAAAATGTGCAATAAAGGCAGCTCTAGGTTTTGCATGTAAGCATGTATATATCTATAATTTTGGTTTGGGATTTGTTATAGCATTATGCATCTTATTACTTCACCCATATTGGGGCATGCCTTAAAGCTCTTAATTTACTTAAAGTTGTTGCAAACGCTAACTGGGGAGCAGATCGTAAAGTCCTTTTACAACTTTATAGATCTCTTATCAGATCCAAGCTGGACTACGGCTCAATAGTATATGGATCGACTCGCAAGTCGTACTTGCAGATGCTCGACCCTATACATAATCAAGGATTACGACTCGCCTTCGGTGCCTTTCGTACATCACCAGCCGAAAGTCTATATGTTGAAGCTAATGAACCATCACTGACTCATAGACGGGACAAATTAGCCCTTTAATACGCCATTAAATTAAAGTCTAACCCTTCAAACCCAACTTTCGATAATGTTTTTAACCCAAGTTATGAACCTCTGTTTGATCGAAAACCGAAGGCCATTCGATCATTTGGTCTTCGTATTAAACCAAAATTGAGAGACACTGAAATCGACCTAAATTTAATTGCCAAGTACAAAGTACCACAAATTCCACCGTGGACTTTGGAAACACCAACAATTATTTTCGCAAAAGGGATCGATAATAGCCGATATGTGACCTATACGGCCAGGCCTGTAAAATTATTACAGACAACTAGTTCTACAGACTAGTGAAAAAAAATCCACTTGCCCTTAGCAACTTTGTACTCGCCCTTACATCCAAGATGGCTGCCATTACCATATATGGTCGAAACCTTAAAAAATCTTCTTCTCCAGAACCGCTTGACAGATTTCAACAGTTTTTCTTTTAAAATGATCGCCAACGCCTAGACTATCAAGTTTGTTCAAATGAAGTCCCCGGGGTAAAAAATGGCCATGCCCCGGGGGTCCAAAGTTTGTATATTGAGATTTTGCATGTTTTCCATATAGACATATAGGAAAAAACTTTAAAAAATCTTCTTCTCTGAAACCACAAGGCACAAAGGTCTCATGTATTACATGTAGCATCAGCTTATGGTCCTCTACTAGGTTTGTTCAAATGGTGACCCTGGGGTCAAATTTGTCCCCGCCCCGGGGGTCACAGTTTTACATAGACTTATATAGGAAAAAATATTAAAAAATCTTCTTCTCGGAAACTACAAGAGCCAGAGGTTTGATATTTTGGATTTACTATAAGCTGATGGTCCTTTACCAATTTTGTTCAAATGGTGTCCCTCGGGTCACATTTGGCCCCGCCCCAAGGGTCACATGTTTTATATAGACATGTATAGGAAAAAACTTAAAAAATCTTCTTCTCTGAAACTGCAAGAGCCAGAGGTTTAATATTTTGCATTTGCTATAAGCTTATGGTCCTCTACCAAGTTTGTTCAAATGGTGACCCAGGGGTCACATTTGACCCCGCCCCGGGGGTCACAGTTTTACTTAGGCTTGTATAGGGAAAAACTGAAAAAAATCTTCTTCTCTGGAACCACATGGCACGGAGCTCTCATGTATTACACGTAGCATCAGCTTATGGTCCTCTACTTAGTTTGTTCAAATGGTAACCCTGGGGTCAAATTTTTCCCCGCCCTGGGGGTCACAGTTTTACATAGACTTATATAGGGAAAACAAATCATCTCGGAAACTACAAGAGCCAGAGGTTTGATATTTTGCATTTACTATAAGCTTATGGTCCTTTACCAAGTTTGTTCAAATGGTGACCCTCGGTTCAGATTTGGCTCCGCCCCAAGGGTCACATGTTTTACATGGACATGTATAGGGAAAAACTGAAAAAATCTTCTTCTCTGGAACCACATGGCACGGAGCTCTCATGTATTACATGTAGCATCAGCTTATAGTCCTCTACTTAGTTTTTTCAAATGGTGACCCTGGGGTCGAATTTGTCCCTGCCCCGAGGGTCACAGTTTTACATAGACTTATATAGGATTTTTTTTTTAAAAATCTTCTTGGAAACTACAAGAGCCAGAGGTTTAATATTTTGCATTTGCTACAAGCTTATGGTTCTCTACCAAGTTTGTTCAAATGGTGACCCTGGTGTCAAACTTGGCCGCGCCCCGGGGTCACAGTTTTATATAGACATATATATAGGAAAAAAACAATCTTCTCTGAAACTGCAAGAGCCAGAGGTTTAATATTTTGCATTTACTATAAGATTATGGTCCTCGACCAAGTTTGTTCAAATGGTGACCCTGGGATAAAATTTGGCCCCGCCCCTGGGGTCACGTTTTACATAGACTTGTATAGGGAAAAACTTAAAAAATCTTCTCTAAAACCACAAAGCCCACAGCTCTCATATATTACATGTAGCCCTGGGGTCACATTTGACTCTGCCCAAGGTGTTACTCTCTAGCACCTTCATTTTGTATTTGATCTTTACCAAACTTTGTCAGGGTCTTAAACTGTCTATATCAATGTTGTTATGCACAACAGAGCCCACATTTCTTGAACAATCTTAACCAAACTTGCACAGATTGTATATGACCATAAGATTTCGAAGAAGTTCGATAATGTGCCAGTACCCAGGTGATTGCTTTAGGGCCATCATGGCCCTCTTGTTCAATGTCTAATTGATTGACGCAGTCAGTGAGATAAGCCCGAGGCAAATTTTGTCAAAATGAATGACATAAGGTGCTAATTACGTCGGCGATTGGTTTGTGCGGCTTCCGTAAAAATTACAAGGCATGACGATTGCTCACCAATTAATAAGTTTGTACGCTGGCTGTAGAGACTGAGATGAATATGACACTGAGTAGCTCCTATAGGGTATTTAAGTTGAAAATCAGCCAATCTGTACCATTCAATCATGTCTCTCAAACGGAAAAGAAACGATCTCTCACTACAAGTAAAGTACGAAGTTGTCAAGCTTCTCGATGAGAAATTGTCATTGAAAGGATGTGCTCAACTACTTGGAAGTAGATTTTACCTGCACAGAATATAGAAAGTGATAAGCAGAATAATGGGGGGAAAATTGTCAACATAACGCCCTTCACATTTGTGCGCTCTGTAATTACAGTCAAAAACAAACTAATTGGATTGATAACCTATCTTTTTTTGGGCATAAACCAAAAATTAGGATAAATCTTGATCTAATCCAAGTGGAATTATAGCTAAACCAGTCAGAGCTCTAACCTTAAACAGTTAAGTTTTATAACTGCTGGAAGTTATTACAATGCCAAATTATTATCTCCCTTTGGTTTAGAGTAGCATATAGTTTTCCCTAATAACCATTTGTAACCTGAGGCTAAATCAGTTACCAAGATCATTTGCTAATAAATCGAAATAGTTGTCAAATGTGCAGTGTTTATTTATGTCTGAATACTTATTATTAAGGATCCAATTAGCTGTTGTTCATTAATTGTTATAAAATGATTTTTAATGATTTTTATTGTATAACAGTAGGTAACTTGAGAGGCTTTGCGCATTGGATTTTCATCGATGCTCATAGAATTTTATTGCATGGTTGTAAAGTTGAATAATCACCCTACCGGGGAAAAAATTATATATGTATAGGGAAAATTCCTGTACAGAAGATAGAATGCATCTGAACTTGAATGATTTTGTGGCAGTAACTGCTTCTGGTTACTATCCCAGTTATAGTTTTTTTTTTAATAACTCGCAGGTTATGAAAAACGTAACTGCTTAAGGTTAGAGCTTTGACTGTAAACTGTGAAGTTGAAAATTGTAGTGTGATGGACGTTATTTTTCCTTTTATCTGATTTTGACCCAGTAACTTCATTTTTTATGTGATCTTTACCATATTTGTTTAGAATGTTAAAAAATACCCATGCCATACATTACTAGACACAATAAACTTATTGCCCATGATTACCAGGGGAGCGATCTAAGACCATCCTATCCCTGTTGGTTTTGCAATGTTTTAAAAGAAGTACTGATGGGAATTTTATGTCGTCACCCTTGATATATATAAGACGTTTTAGCAAGTAGAACATCCACAGGCCCTCTTGGGCCTCTTGTTTTTAATAGAATGGCATTTTGTTTTTAAACAAATGCACTTAAATGTCATCTCTGCAAACTCCATTGTTTTTAGTTAATAAAATGTTTACAAACTTTCATTAAGCATCAGTGACCTTTTTTTAAGTCCAGCCCCCATTACGCGAAACATGTGATTCCGCGGATTTCTTGTGTTGAAATATGTTGTCCTTATAGGTCCCAAACTAGTTTCATTTTGTGAATTATGGATGTTTCGTACCTTGGTACCCCTAGTTTTGACGTTGGATGTTTTGTACCCAGAACTGGGTATGAAACATTCAGGGTAGGAAACGTCCCGCACTCCTTTTAGCCATATATCTTCAGACTTTAAATAAGTTATTTAGGTTATTAGACAAATCTGCTATTATAAATTAATCAATTAATTTTTTCAAGTCCGATTCCCAACACTACTGATGAGTGTATTACACAGGAAAAATGTTGTGACATGTGCCACATGTGTTACTTTGATTACTTGCATGTTGCTTTCATTTGTGCATCATGTTATTTACATATACATGTATGCCATATATAATTAATGATACATATGTGCCACATATATTATTCATGTTAAAATAATACACCTGTGCCACATGTACACGAAATGTACACATGTGGCCTGCCGCACAGTAAATGGACCAATTGCAAAAAAACAACACAAAAAGAAACAAAAAAACAAAACAAAAAAAATACAAAAAAAAATAAAATAATGTACAGGCTGAATCCTGAACTATTATTATTTATAATTTAAAGCAAATTTATTACAAAACCCGAAAATCCATACATCAAACAGTTTCGCATTTAGCATTTTTTTCAACTGGCATCATCTTGTTGATTAAAACTGAACTGGCAAATTATAGCTCACTCTAGCAAACAATATACAATAGCTCTTTTTCTTGTCATTTTGACTGGTCATTTATGCCTATAAACTATATTATGCCTAAATAATTTTACTTCTTGCAATATTCTAAACTAGAAAGGCTGTTAAACACTTGCATAATATTGCCAGTGCTTCAAAAGTTTACTGGCATTTTGAAAAAATGACTGGCAAAATGCCAGTAAAACAGCTAAAATTTGAGCCCTGTCAAATCACAAAATCCATCGACTTTGCTCTAGCTTTTAATATTGTTTAAGTCTCTTGACAATATTACAATAAATATTTTGTGGACGATATTCAGATGTATTGATATGGCATGAATTAATTATTGTTAAATGGTTTGCATGTTGACTAAGGTGACTTATCTTTCCATTGACAGTGATGGGACTGTATAGATGCAGAAAATGTAGACAACAACTCTCTGTGAACGAGGCAGTGATATTACACACTGAAGGTAATGCATTACACTGTTTTAGCATAGACTTATGCCGTGGTGCGTCGTCCGTCTGTAAACTTTTTTTATGGCGACTACTCCTCTGAAACTACTTGACAGATTTTCGTGAAACTCACAGGAATGTTGCTCTTGATGTTGATCTTAGCAAAAATTCAGGTTGGCCGGAATTTCAAGATGGCTGCCACGGCTAAAAATAGATTTTCAAAATGCGATTTTGTGGCAACTACCGGTACTTCTCAAAAAACTAAGTGATATTGATTTGGAGCCTTTAACAAAATGACTGGCACGACATGTAGTTGATCCTAACCAAAGTTCATTTTGATTGGATGTCAAACATGGCCGCCAGTGGCCATCTTTGTTTACATAGAGTTATATAGGACAAACTTGTGGCGACTACTCCTCTAAAACTACTTGACGGATTTTCATGAAACTTCACAGGAAGGTTGCTCTTGATCTCTAGTTGATCCTAATTCAGGTCGGCCGGAAATTCAAGATGGCCGCAAAGGCTAAAAAATAATTTCAAAAATGCGATTTTTGTGGTGACTACTTCTCAAAAAACATAAGTGATATTGATTTGGAACCTTTACCAAAATGACTGCCACAACATGTAGTTGGTCCTAACCAAAGTTCATACAGAGTTATTGCCCTTGCACTTAGTCAAAATTGCTATATTCAGCATTAGAAATCTTGTGAAGCAACTTCTTTTACAGTTTTCAAGATATTGAATTGAAACTTTGTATACTTGATCAACATGACGTGTAGATGTGCATGACACAATTTTGGTGTGGCTCGCTCACTTCCATGCAGAGTTATTGCCCTTGCACTTAGTCAAAATTGCTGTATTCAGCATATGCAATCTTGTGGAGCAAACTACTTTTAACGTTTTCAAGATATTGAAGTGAAACTTTGTATACATGATCACTGCGGCGGGTGGTCTGTCGGTCTGTTGAATCTTGTGGAGCAAACTACTTCTACCGTTTTCAAGATATGGAATTAAAACTTTGCGTACTTGATCAACATGAAGTGTAGATGTGCTTGACACAATGTTGGTGTGGCTCGCTCAATTCCATGCATTCGAATCCAGACGAGTGAAACCCATGAATCAGTCGTCCGAGAGGACGAGTAACATTTCAGTAGAAAACAACAAAGAAAATAGTTCTTACATAGTTTATTAAGCGATTAAATGCAGTAAATAGTCGCAACTCTGTTTATTCAGCGATAAACTGCAACTGAAGCCAACCGGATATTGGGAAATTCACGCATTTCTGTTTTGGGACATTCTAAAATGCGGCTCCCGTTCTAATTTTCACGGAGCGCAAACATTACGGAATTTGATGGTATACAAATAGTATACTAGTCAGCTTTTAAGTGGAAGGGGAATAAAAGTATACTGTTTTTCTGTTTTTTTTGGAGTTTAACATTTTCTAATAAAAAAATGTATTTTTCTTTTTTAAGAGGGGAATTTTTCACAGGAAAAGTGGGGAAATATATACCATGCCAGAGTAACTGTATTGGCCATGATCAGACTGTAGTTAACTATAGAATATGAATATAGTCATCTATAATACTCGTCAAAGTTTCGTAATTTTCATTGATTTATATAAAGAAAAAACAACACATTATGATGTTTCCCTTTGTTTTATTTATATATAATAGTGTTAAATGATGGTATCTGACTACTTTGTGGTCTTTTACAATCAGAGCAGGACGAGTAAACATCCTATAAGGACGAGTAACATGTCAATGCCACTCATCCTACAGGACGAGTATACAGTATAATATATTTCATCCCCTGAAGTGTAGATACAATTTTGGTGTGGCTCGCTCAATTCCATGCAGAGTTATTGCCCTTGCGCTTAGTCAAAATTGCTGTATTCAGCATATGCAATCTTGTGGAGCGAACTTCTTTTACCGTTTTCAAGGTATTAAATTGAAACTTTGTATACATTATCAACATGAAGTGTAGATGTGCGAGACACAATTTTGGTGTGGCTCGCTCAATTCCATGCAGAGATATTACCCTTGCACTTAGTCAAAATTGATGTATTCAGCATATGCAATCTTGTGGAGCGAACTACTCTTACCGTTTTCAAGATATTGAATTGAAACTTTGTGTACTTGATCAACATGAAGTGTAGATGTGTGTGACACAATTTTGGTGTGGCTCGCTCAATTCCATGCAGAGTTATTGCCCTTGCACTTAGTCAAAATTGCTGTATTCAGCAACTACTTTTACAGTTTCCAAGATTTTTTAATTGAAACTTTGTATACATGATCAACATGAAGTGTAGATGTGCGTGACACAATTTTGGTTTGGCTCGCTCAATTACATGCAGAGTTTTTGCTCTTGAACTTCGTCAATGTTTTCGATCAAGATATGTGATACTGGATACACCAAACACACTCCCCTTAAAATAAACAAAACTAGAACGAATTTGATGTCTTCCCTGGGATTCGGGTTGGAGGGGTGGGTGGTGGGTGGAGGGTAACAGGGGGTCAATTTATTTAAAAATTATTTCTCAAATGAACCATTTTGATGAAGGATTACATTGTGTATACTGTGGGGCTGTGTGTGTGGGGGCAGGGGGGGGGGGGTGTGGGAGGTGGGGTGGGGTGGTTAGTGACCTGTGTGAATAAAACCTGGGCCACGCTGTCAAATTCGTTCTAGTTTTGTTTATTTTAAGGGGAGTGTGTTTGGTGTATCCAGTATCACATATCTTGATCGAAAACATTTAATATTTATATACGTGCATTGTGTTGTAGACTAAGGAAAGTATGTTAGATGTAATATGCCATGCATTGTTTTGTAGACTGTAAGGGGAGTGTGTTTGGTGTATCTAGTATCTGGTATCTGGATGTAGATGGGTGCCCAGAATGGATCCTCACTGCTGTACAGCAGGTTAGTAAAATATTACAACAAATTATTTTCCATTTGTCAGATTTAAAAGAAAGTGAGTCTTACATTGTGTTGATCTGTGCAAGTGGATTTCATGATAACAGATGTGAGACATCCCAATAACCCATCATATTAGGTAATATTGGGACAGCAACCTCAGAAGGAGATGAGACGAAGGATGAAGTTTCCACTTAGACAACTGTAGCTCTAAACCAAAGACCGTATCCACTGAACTAATGAGGCCTTTAGATGGAAGACAGCAGATGTTTTATTTATTGCTGCCTCCAGAGATGGCTGTGGTAACAGTGTCAGTGCATCATTCATCAGGAAACTATAACGCAAAATTGTGTATTTCAACTTCTTAATATTTCTTTTCATTTTTCTGATTTAATGCTATATTTTGCATCGTTAAGACGATAGAGGCTTCATTGTTCATCTGATCTTTACCAATCTTTATCAGATTGTTAATGTTGTTGAAAGCTCGAACAAGTTTGAAAACCAGCCATATCGGACCAGTAAGAACGGAGTTATGGCCCTTGATTTAGTTAAAAATGCTATATTTTGCCTCGTTAAGACGATAGGGGCTTCATTGTTCATCCGATCTTTAGCAATCTTTATTAGATTGTTAATAATGTCAGTGAAAGCTCGAACAAGTTCGAAAACCAGCCATATCGGACCAGTAACAGCGGAGTTATGGCCCTTGATTTAGTTCAAAATGCTATATTTGGCCTCGTTAAGACGATAGGGCCTTCATTTTTCATTCGATCTTTACCAAACTTTATCAGATTGTTAATGTCTATGAAAGCTTGGTCAAGTTCGAAAACCAGCCAGCGGAGATATGGCCCTTGATTTTTAGCTCTACTGATCAGAGATCAGCAGAGCTTATGCCGTGGTGCGGCGTCCGTCGTCCGTCCGTCTGTCCGTCCGTCTGTCCGTCTGTCCGTTAACTTTTTTTTTGTAGCGACTACTCCTCTGAAACTACTGAATAGATTTTCATGAAACTTTACAGAAATGTTGCCCATGAAGTCTAGTTGATCCTAGCAAAAATTCATGTTGATGTGAAATCCAAGATGGCCGCCAAAGCTAAAAATAGATTTTTTAAATTCAAGTTTGTAGCGACTACTTCTTGAAAACTATAAGTGATATTGATATGGGACTTTTTCTAAAATGATCAGCATGACATGATGTTGGTCCTTGTCGAAAATCGTTTTGATTTGACGTTAAACATGGCTGCCAGCGGCCATCTTTGTTTACATAGAGTTATATAATGAAAACTTGTAGCGACTACTCCTCTGAAACTACTTGACGGATTTTCATGAAACTTCACAGGAATGTTGCTCTTGATGTCTAATTGATCCTAGCAAAATTTCAGGTTGGCCGGAAATTCTAGATGGCCGCCACGGCTAAAAATAGATTTTTAAAAAATAAGTTTGTAGCGACTACTTCTTGAAAACTATAAGAGATATTGATATGGGACTTTTTCTAAAATGATCAGCATGACATGATGTTGGTCCTTGTCGAAAATCGTTTTGATTCGACGTTAAACATGGCTGCCAGCGGCCATCTTTGTTTACATAGAGTTATATAATGAAAACTTGTAGCGACTACTCCTCTGAAACTACTTGACGGATTTTCATGAAATTTCACAGGAATGTTGCTCTTAATGTCTAATTGATCCTAGCAAAATTTCAGGTTGGCCGGAAATTCAAGATGGCCGCCACGGCTAAAAATAGCTTTTTAAAAAATAAGTTTGTAGCGACTACTTCTTGAAAACTATAAGAGATATTGATATGGGACTTTTTCTAAAATTATCAGCATGACATGATGGTTATCCGAGTCGAACATTATTTTGATTCGACGTTAAACGTGGCTGCCAGTGGCCATCTTTGTTTACATAGAGTTATATAATGATAACTTGTAGCGACTACTCCTCTGAAAATACTTGACGGATTTTCATGAAACTTCACACGAATGTTGCTCTTGATGTCTAATTGATCTTTGCAAAATTTCAGGTCGGCCGGAAATTCAAGATGGCCGCCATGGCTAAAAATAGATTTTCAAAATACAAGTTTGTAGCTACTACTTCTTGAAAACTATAAGTGATATTGATATGGGACTTTTTCTAAAATGATCAGCATGACATGATGGTTATTCAAGTCGAACATTATTTTGATTCGATGTTAAACATGGCTGCCAGTGGCATGTATGTTTACATAAGAGTTATATAATGATAACTTGTAGCGACTACTCCTCTGAAACTACTTGACGGATTTTCATGAAACTTCACACGAATGTTGCTCTTGATGTCTAATTGATCTTAGCAAAATTTCAGATCGGCCGGATATTCAAGATGGCCACCATGGCTAAAAATAGATTTTTAAAAAAGAAGTTTGTAGCGACTACTTCCTGAAATCAAAATCAATCAGTAGAGCTTCAAGGTCATTGACCTCTTGTGTTAAAAATACTACAGTTTGCCTCGTCATATGATAGGGCCTTGACTTTGACAAACTTTAGCAGATTTTATGACTTTCTTTTTTTATATTATTAATTTTATTTCATTTTTAGCTCAACTGATCAGAGATCAGCAGAGCTTATGCCGTGGTGCGGTATCCATCGTCCGTCCGTCTGTCCGTCCGTCTGTCTGTCCGTAAACTTTTTTTTGTAGCGACTACTCCTCTGAAACTACTGAATGGATTTTCATGAAACTTTACAGAAATGTTGCCCATGAAGTCTAGTTGATCCTAGCAAAAATTCATGTAGATGTGAAATCCAAGATGGCCGCCAAATCTAAAAATAGGTTTTTAAAAAACAAGTTTGTAGCGACTACTTCTTGAAAACTCTAAGGGATATTGATATGGGACTTTTTCTAAAATGATCAGCATGACATGATGTTGATCCTTGTTGAAAATCGTTTTGATTCGACGTTAAACATGGCTGCCAGCGGCCATCTTTGTTTACATAGAGTTATATAATGAAAACTTGTAGCGACTACTCCTCTGAAACTACTAGACAGATTTACATGAAACTTCACAGGAATGTTGCTCTTGATGTCTAATTGATCCTAGCAAAATTTCAGGTCGGCCGGAAATTCAAGATGGCCACCACGGCTAAAAATAGATTTTCAAAAAATAAGTTTGTAGCGACTACTTCTTGAAAACTATAAGTGATATTGATATGGGACTTTTTCTAAAATGAACAGCATGACATGGTGTTGGTCCTTGTCGAAAATCGTTTTGATTCGACGTTAAACATGGCTGCCAGCGGCCATCTTTGTTACATAGAGTTATATAATGAAAACTTGTAGCGACTACTCCTCTGAAACTACGTGACGGATTTTCATGAAACTTCACAGGAATGTTGCTCTTGATGTCTAATTGATCCTAGAAAAATTTCAGGTCGGCCGGAAATTCAAGATGGCCGCCACGGCTAAAAATAGATTTTTAAAAAATAAGTTTGTAGCGACTACTTCTTGAAAACTATAAAAGATATTGATATGGGACTTTTTCTAAAATGATCAGCATGACATGATGTTGGTCCTTGTCAAAAATCGTTTTGATTCGATGTTAAACATGGCTGTCAGCGGCCATCTTTGTTTACATAGAACTATATAATGAAAACTTGTAGCGACTACTCCTCTGAAACTATTAGACAGATTTTCATGAAACTTCACAGGAATGTTGCTCTTGATGTCTAATTGATCCTAGCAAAATTTCAGGTCGGCCGGAAATTCAAGATGGCCGCCACGGCTAAAAATAGATTTTTAAAAAATAAGTTTGTAGCGACTACTTCTTGAAAACTATAAGAGATATTGATATGGGACTTTTTCTAACATGATCAGCATGACATGGTGTTGGTCCTTATCGAAAATCGTTTTGATTCGACGTTAAACATGGCTGCCAGCGGCCATCTTTGTTTACATAGAGTTATATTATGAAAACTTGTAGCGACTACTCCTCTGAAACTACTTGACGGATTTTCATGAAACTTCACAGGAATGTTGCTCTTGATGTCTTATTGATCCTAGAAAAATTTCAGGTCGGCTGGAAATTCAAGATGGCCGCCACGGCTAAAAATAGATTTTTAAAAAATAAGTTTGTAGCGACTACTTCTTGAAAACTATAAAAGATATTGATATGGGACTTTTTCTAAAATGATCAGTATGACATGATGGTAATCCGAGTTGAACATTATTTTGATTCGATGTTAAACATGGCTGCCAGTGGCCTTCTTTGTTTACATAGAGTTATATAATGAAAACTTGTAGCGACTACTCCTCTGAAACTACTTGACAGATTTTCATGAAACTTCACAGGAATGTTGCTCTTGATGTCTTATTGATCCTAGCAAAATTTCAGGTCGGCCGGAAATTCAAGGTGGCCGCCACGGCTAAAAATAAATTTTCAAAAAACAAGTTTGTAGTGACTACTTCCTGAAATCAAAATCAATCAGTAGAGCTTCAAGGTCATTGACCTCTTGTTTATTTTTTTCATTTTTTTTTAATATTTATTTTTTGAGATTTTTTTTTTTAATTATTATATATTTTTATTTTTTTCATTAGGTTTTTAGCTCTACTGGCCAAGGGCCAGCAGAGCTTATGGGATGCTGTGTTGTCCGTCGTCCGTCGTCTGTCTGTCTGTCGTCTGTCGTCTGTCTGTCGTCTGTCGTCCGTTAACTTTTCTTCAAACGACTTCTTCTCAGAAACCGCTTGGCTAATTTTGACCAAACTTCACGTGGATGATCCTTAGTAGAATGCTTTTTAGATTTGTTAAAATTAGGTCAATGCTACATCCAAGATGGCTGCCATTACCATATATGGTCGAAACCTTAACAAATCTTCTTCTCCAGAACCGCTGGACAGATTTCAACAGTTTTTCTTTTAAAATGATCGCCAATGCCTAGACTATCAAGTTTGTTCAAATAAAGTCCCCGGGGTCAAAAATGGCCGTGCCCCGGGGGTCCAAAATTTGTATATTGAGGTTTTGCATATAGACATATAGGAAAAAACTTTAAAAAATCTTCTTCTCTGAAACCACAAGGCACAGAGCTCTCATGTATTACATGTAGCATCAGCTTATGGTCCTCTACTAAGTTTGTTCAAATGGTGACCCTGGGGTCAAATTTGTCCCCGCCCCGGGGGTCACAGTTTTACATAGACTTATATAGTTTGTTTTTTTAAAAAATCTTCTTCTCGGAAACTACAAGAGCCAGAGGTTTGATATTTTGCATTTACTATAAGCTTATGGTCCTTTACCAAGTTTGTGCAAATAGTGACCCTCGGGTCACTTTTGGCCCCGCCCCAAGGGTCACATGTTTTACATAGACATGTATAGGGAAAAACTTAAAAAATCTTCTTCTCTGAAACTGCAAGAGCCAGAGGTTTAATATTTTGCATTTGCTATAAGCTTGTGGTCCTCTATCAAGTTTGTTCAAATGGTGACCCAGGGGTCACATTTGGCCCCACCCCGGGGGTCACAGTTTTACATAGGCTTGTATAGGGAAAAACTGAAAAAAATCTTCTTCTCTGGAACCACATGGCACAGAGCTCTCATGTAATACATGTAGCATCAGCTTATGGTCCTCTACTAAGTTTGTTCAAATGGTGACCCGGGGGTCAAATTTGTCCCCGCCCCGAGGGTCACAGTTTTACATAGACTTATATAGGATTTTTTTTTTTAAAATCTTCTTCTCGCCAACTACAAGAGTCAGAGGTTTGATATGTTACATTTATTATAAGCTTATGGTCCTTTACCAAGTTTGTTCAAATAGTGACAATGGTGACCCTGGGGTCAAATTTGTCCCCACCCCAGGGGTCACAGTTTTACATAGACTTATATAGGATTTTTTTTAAAAAAATCTTCTTCTCGGAAACTACAACAGCCAGAGGTTTGATATTTTGCATTTACTATAAGCTTGTGGTCCTCTACCAATTTTGTTCAAATGGTGACCCAGGGGTCACATTTGGCCCCACCCCGGGGGTCACAGTTTTACATAGGCTTGTATAGGGAAAAACTGAAAAAAATCTTCTTCTCTGGAACCACATGGCACAGAGCTCTCATGTATTACATGTAGCATCATGTTATGGTCCTCTACTAAGTTTGTTCAAATGGTGACCCTGGGGTCTAATTTGTCCCCGCCCACGGGGTCACAGTTTTACATAGACTTATATAGGATTTTTTTTAAAAAAATCTTCTTCTCGGAAACTACAACAGCCAGAGGTTTGATATTTTGCATTTACTATAAGCTTGTGGTCCTCTACCAATTTTGTTCAAATGGTGACCCAGGGGTCACATTTGGCCCCACCCCGGGGGTCACAGTTTTACATAGGCTTGTATAGGGAAAAACTGAAAAAAATCTTCTTCTCTGGAACCACATGGCACAGAGCTCTCATGTATTACATGTAGCATCATGTTATGGTCCTCTACTAAGTTTGTTCAAATGGTGACCCTGGGGTCTAATTTGTCCCCGCCCACGGGGTCACAGTTTTACATAGACTTATATAGGATTTTTTTTTTTTAATCTTCTTCTCGGAAACAGCAAGAGCCAGAGGTTTGATATTTTTCATTTAGTATAAGCTTATGGTCCTTTACCAAGTTTGTTCAAATGGTGACCCTCGGGTCATATTTGGCCCCGCTCCAAGGGTCACAGTTTTACATAGACTTATATATATATATATATATATTATATAGGGGAAAACATATCTTCTCTGAAACTGCAAGAGCCAGAAGTTTAATATTTTGCATTTACTATAAGATTATAGTCCTCTACTAAGTCTGTTCAAATGGTGACCCTGGGGTCACATTTGGCCCTGCCCCAAGGGTCACATGCATGTTTAGGGAAAAACTTAAAAAATCTTCTCTGCAAGAGCCAGAGGTTTAATATTTTGCATTTGCTATAAGCTTATGGTCCTCTACCAATTTTATTAGCTCTACTGGCCAAGGGCCAGCAGAGCTTATGGGATGCTGTGTTGTCCGTCGTCCGTTGTCTGTCTGTCTGTCGTCTGTCGTCTGTCTGTCGTCTGTCGTCCGTTAACTTTTCTTCAAACGACTTCTTCTCAGAAACCGCTTGGCTAATTTTGACCAAACTTCACGTGGATGATCCTTAGTAGAATGCTTTTTAGGTTTGTTAAAATTAGGTCAATGCTACATCCAAGATGGCTGCCATTACCATATATGGTCGAAACCTTAACAAATCTTCTTCTCCAGAACCGCTGGACAGATTTCAACAGTTTTTCTTTTAAAATGATCGCCAACGCCTAGACTATCAAGTTTGTTCAAATAAAGTCCCCGGGGTCAAAAATGGCCGTGCCCCGGGGGTCCAAAATTTGTATATTGAGGTTTTGCATGTTTTTCATATAGACATATAGGAAAAAACTTTAAAAAATCTTCTTCTCTGAAACCACAAGGCACAGAGCTCTCATGTATTACATGTAGCATCAGCTTATGGTCCTCTACTAAGTTTGTTCAAATGGTGACCCTGGGGTCAAATTTGTCCCCGCCCCGGGGGTCACAGTTTTACATAGACTTATATAGTTTGTTTTTTTAAAAAATCTTCTTCTCGGAAACTACAAGAGCCAGAGGTTTGATATTTTGCATTTACTATAAGCTTATGGTCCTTTACCAAGTTTGTTCAAATAGTGACCCTCGGGTCACTTTTGGCCCCGCCCCAAGGGTCACATGTTTTACATAGACATGTATAGGGAAAAACTTAAAAAATCTTCTTCTCTGAAACTGCAAGAGCCAGAGGTTTAATATTTTGCATTTGCTATAAGCTTGTGGTCCTCTATCAAGTTTGTTCAAATGGTGACCCAGGGGTCACATTTGGCCCCACCCCGGGGGTCACAGTTTTACATAGGCTTGTATAGGGAAAAACTGAAAAAAATCTTCTTCTCTGGAACCACATGGCACAGAGCTCTCATGTAATACATGTAGCATCAGCTTATGGTCCTCTACTAAGTTTGTTCAAATGGTGACCCGGGGGTCAAATTTGTCCCCGCCCCGAGGGTCACAGTTTTACATAGACTTATATAGGATTTTTTTTTTTTAAATCTTCTTCTCGCCAACTACAAGAGTCAGAGGTTTGATATGTTACATTTATTATAAGCTTATGGTCCTTTACCAAGTTTGTTCAAATAGTGACAATAGTGACCCTGGGGTCACATTTGGTCCCGCCCCAAGGGTCACATGTTTTACATAGACATGTATAGGGAAAAACTTAAAAAATCTTCTTCTCTGAAACTGCAAGAGCCAGAGGTTTAATATTTTGGTGTTGCTATAAGCTTATGGTCCTTTACCTATTTTGTTCAAATGGGGACCCTGGGGTCACATCTGGCCCTGCCCCGGGGATTCATAGTTTTACCTAAATGCTTGTAGAGGGAAAAACTGAAGAAAAAAAATCTTCTCTGGAACTGCAAGAGCCAGAGGTTTAATATTTTGCATTTGCTAAAAGCTTATGGTCCTTTACCAAGTTTGTTCAAATGGTGACCCTGGGGTCACATTTGGCCCCGCCCCAAGGGTCACATGTTTTACATAGACATGTATAGGGAAAAACTTAAAAAATCTTCTTCTCTGAAACTGCAAGAGCCAGAGGTTTAATATTTTGCTGGTGCTATAAGCTTATGGTCCTTTACCAATTTTGTTCAAATGGGGACCCTGGGGTCACATCTGGCCCCGCCCCGGGGGTCACAGTTTTACATAAATGCTTGTATAGGGAAAAACTGAAAAAAATCTTCTTCTCTGGAACTGCAAGAGCCAGAGGTTTAATATTTTGCATTTGCTGTAAGTTTATGGTCCTTTACCAAGTTTGTTCAAATGGTAACCCTCGGGTCACATGTTTTACATAGACATATATAGAGATAATTTTTTTTGAATTATT
Source organism: Cyrtodaria siliqua (assembly GCA_037043455.1). Lineage (NCBI taxonomy): Eukaryota > Metazoa > Mollusca > Bivalvia > Adapedonta > Hiatellidae > Cyrtodaria > Cyrtodaria siliqua. The sequence continues at coordinate 131,281 of JAWPHD010001667.1, forward strand.
ATTATTTATTTTTTTTTTGAATTTTTTTTTTTTAAATATTTTTTTTTGAAGTTTTTTTTTTTGATTTTTTTTTTTTTATTAAATATCTTCTCTCTTTTTTGAAATGTTTTGCAATTATTTTTTTTTTTTGCAATTTGTTTTTGCAATTTTTTGAATTTTTATTTTTTTTTGCAATTTTTTGAATTTTTTTAACTCTATGTTCGACCAGTCGGACCAGTAACAGAGGTGTTCTTGATTTAGTTAAACATGCTATATGTTGCCTCGTTGATACGGTTGGGCCTTCATTTTTCATCTGATCTTTACCAAACTTTACCAGATTCTTTAGTTATGGCCTTTGATTTAGTTAAAAAGCTTTTTTTGCCCGAAAATATATAATAAAAAAACGTAAATGGCAGTCACTCACTTCATTGATGTTATAAGAGCCATGTTAGCCAGTAGAGCGTCCACAGGCCCTCTTGGGCCTCTTGTTTTGAGATTGTCGTATTTTTAATGTTTTTGATTTTTTTTTTAAATTATTATTATTTTTTTTATTTTATTTTTTGAATTATTATTATTTATTTATTTTTTTAGATTTTTTTGATTTTTTAGCTGAATGTTGGACCAGTCGGACCAGTAACAGAGGAGTTATGGCTCTTGATTTAGTTAAAAATGCTATATTTTGCCTCGTTAATACGGTAGGGCCTTCATTTTTCTTCTGATCTTTACCAAACTTTACCAGATTCTTTAGTTATGGCCCTTGATTTAGTCAAAAAGCTGTTTTTTTGCCCGAAACTTTCAAAAAAACGTAAATGGCAGTCATTCGCTTCATTAAGGTTATAAGAGCCATGTTAGCCAGTAGAGCGTCCACAGGCCCTCTTGGGCCTCTTGTTTGTGTGTATATATGTGTATTCATTATCAAAAGTCAAGTTAGGTCAAAGAAAAAATATCTGTTTCCGGTGGCCCGACCGACCCTATTTTTAAGGGGCTGACCCTAATATATATATATATTTTTTTTTTAAAATTTGTTCTGAACAATGATTTATCACAATAAATCGAGGTAAACTGACATCACAGAGAAACTTTCAGTTGTATCATCAACTTGTATGGGGTACATGTAGGATCTCACCATATCTTGCTCTGAAAAAAAAAAAGCCCATGACCTTCCCTATTTTTTCAGAGCATGCAATTGGAAACGCACCTATTTTTTTGTTTTGGCCTTAACATACGAAAAACAAAAGGTCACAGTCAAGGTCATAGTCTGTGTTCAAAGGTAATCATTCAGTAGGGTGATATCATACTGTCTGTGACTTCCTTTATATAACACTTCAACTTACTCTAAATTATTATGTGTCCAGATTTGTGTTTCAGTTAAATTGTGAATATAATGACTCACATTTCCGGGTCATAACATTTTAAGGGTCCTCCAAATTGAAATAACTTCCCTTTGTATTACAAAGATAATGATTAGCAGTTTCTAAAAATACTTCGGTCAACATCGTAAACCTATTCGTTCATCGGTAAATCACGAATCCATACGACACATTTGCCCCTAATACACACCTGTCACGGAAACGTAACTGAGGTTTCACGGAAACAGCCGAATGGAAAACCCCTGTTGACGTCACGCATAACCCATGGTTCATTAGAAACGAAAATGGCGGACACAAACAAAGTAAACAATGCGAGCGAAGTGGAAAATGTTGAACACATTTTGTTTTCCCCATCCACTTTAATTTTGAGCGTATAAAGCATAAATGAAAACAATAAACGAATGATACAAATAAACTCATGGTATTGGATTCTTCAATGTCTTCATCCTGTGACTGTGTCTCCGTCTGTGGGTCTGCAAATCGGAGAATCGAGGAATTGCGTCAGGTTTCAGCATTGGTTTTAAGTTTTCGATACCTACCGTATTTACTCATTGAGTCCGGACACTCATTAATTCCAGACACCTAATTAATTGAAGGATATAATAAAACTAGTGTTCGGACATATTAAGAAATTAATCTTATTTCAATAGTTTTGATGGTTTTATACATTCGGACAGCGGGAAAAGATGAACTATTCGCCGAAAATGACGAGTTAAAATTACGATCAACGACTTCTTCTAATTGCTGATTGCATCTCGATAATTACCAACAGAGGCAGCAGAATATACTTCAATGAATTTAATTGTAACTTGTTTGATGCAATTAAATAAAAAGTTTTTGATTGTAATTTTTTAATGTTATTTACGAGCCATTTTGAAACAGTTACATTATTACTGACCCATGCTATAAACATACATACATATAAATTCTGTGTAATCGGTCAGGCGCGTGTTGAAACAATTGTTTAAACCAGGTAAAACCATTCCAATGTAGGTGTTACGGGTTGTTTTGTGTTGTCGCTGTAGTAGCTAGTGGGCCATTCCATTATCAGCAAAGAAAATACGGACTCGCTCACACAGGTAAAGTGCTGTGCGATTTGGTGTCTGTACAACTACTATTTTTTATTTCATACTATAAGCATGGCATGCTTTGTTTTTAGCTTCGATTTGAGGAATAACCTGATGGTGCAATTAAATGGACAAAGAACACGACTATTTTATAATTTTAATTTATTTTCTGCGATACCTTATATGTTTTTATTTTGTAATAAAATAATCAACATGTTTAAAATTTGCATTGTCTCATTATTCAATAAAGTTCATTGCTACATTTCAAACAAAATATAATAATTTAATATAATAAACTAAATGTCATAATTGTTCATTAGTTCATTGTTTACATATTTTTTATTAGTTCACTGTTGTGGATTGAATCGCATATAGCACAGTATACTATTACACAGTCCGCACTAGCCAGCATATACCTACACTTGTGACTAGAACGTGACAGTTCCACAGATCAAACAGTGTACCGCTCACTCACCGCATAACTAACTCCACCCACGTGTAAAGAATGTCTCGGTGTACTGATTTCACAGGTTTTACAGTTTGCCCAAGTTGAGTACCGTAATTTTAGACAGTTTATAGAATAGCCGAATAATTACCAATAAGTGATAATTAATGGATGGATTTTCGTAATTACCGTAAACAACGAAGGTGAGATTGCCCCGAACATCACAATTAAAAATACTTACTGTAGAATGTTAATTTACCGTTCCCTCTCAAAATATTCGGACATTGGCAAAAATTAATCAATTTTGGAAAGTTATATTTCCGGACACCAATTTTTATTTTATTTTATCCCGTCCGAACTGATAGAGTAAATACGGTAATCTCGTTTTCGTTACATATCTTTCTCAATAAAATGGTCCGAACATACGCAAGAGTGCTCTGAAAAATTCCATTTCACACCGTTTTGCAAAACAACAAGTTCAATCCATTTAGTTTGATGACGGCCACATGGAAATGTGTGGAGACTTACACTGCCTTCCTGTTTACTTTTTCTACAAAAGCTTAATGAGCACCTTTTCACCCATGATGAAGACACGAACACATCAATATTCCAGGGTTTAAAACACTTCGGCTATATGAGAAAAATGAACATCCAACAAGAGTAAGGGTTTGTTTACACATAGATACGCGCCATAATTGATTATGTAAATTAGGTAATTTGTACGGAAGATGTGATTGGTCAACCCCTTATGACGTCATTTTCCGAAGATCGGCCGCGCACCAGTTTTTTTTATGTACAGGTAAACTTCATACCCATAAAACTTGCTTTTATCAACGGTTTTTGAGAAAACGGACGATGACATTGACATTCTATTATAATAAGCTTTCATTTAAAATCACTTTATTTTTCAATTTGGAGGACCCTTTAATGTTAATTATCTCATTTTCAGGCTTTTTGGACGAAAGGCAAGCTATGTTGTGTGAAGTGTGGTGGCCGTTTGGGATCTTTTAACTTTGTTGACATCAAGACATGCCCATGTGGTCTACATTCCTTACCCCCAATACACATGCTGAAGGACAGACTAGATCACATTGTACAGAATCGGTAAAGTTCTCATCAATTCTGTTATATACCGCTGACGATCATTGCAGCCCCTTATCACCCCCGCACCCACCCCTTCCCTGGCCTGGCCAGGCATCGGTATTTTGTCGACATCCCTTACACCATTACACATATTGAAGTACAGGCTTGATCACATTTTATGGAAAAGGTAAACCATGCAGCAGTATTTTGTTGATTTCCTTTACAGATTGCATTAAAGGCAAAATATGCCTATAAAATGAAACAGTTGACAAAGTATTCAGAAGCCTTATAATTCACTCCCATCAATAGAACAAAATTAAACTTTTGCTAAATATGCCAAATAGTTTCATTACCTTATGTGTAAACTGATGTTCTATTATGTTGTGTTCTGTGAACGATGCACTATATGGTATAGGGTTGTCCGTCTGTCCATCCATCCGTCCGTTTGTAAACAATTGTGTATTCCGGACGATAACTCCGAAACCATTGCAAATATGGAAATATGCTTTCCGCACAATAACTTCAAAACCGTAACACCTACACTCATAAAACTTCATAGGTACATTGCCCAATGTGAAAGGAGGAGCCCTATTGCTTTTGAGGCCAGAAGATTTAAGGTCATGGTCACAGTGACCTTATATAGAAAGACGTATTCCTGACGATAACTTCGAAACCTTTACATCTACACTCATGAAATTTCATAGGTACATTGCCCTAGATGAGAGGAGAAACCCTATTGCTTTTGGGGAGAGTAGGTTTAAGGTCAAGGTCACAATCACCATTTATGGAAATATGACTTCTGCATAATAATTTCAAAACTGTAACACCTACATTCATAAAACTTCATAGGTACATTGCCCTAGTTGAGAGGAGGAGCCCTATTACTTTTGGGGCCATTAGGTTTAAGGTCAAGGTCACAGTGACCTTATATGGAAATATGAATTCTGCATAATAACTTCAAAACTTTAACACCTACATTCATAAAACACTGTCACATTATAAGGAGAAGTGCTTTATGAAACACCTACACTTTTTAAAATGTCATACATACATGGTGAGTGGAGAAACCCTACTGTGCTTGGGGTCAGTAGGTCAAAGGTCAAGGTCACCATCACCTTATATGGGAATATGAATTCCACATGATAACTTCATGACCGTAACACCACCCATAAACCTTCATAGGTACATTGCCCAATGTGAAAGGAGGAGCCTTATTGCTTTTGGGGCCAGAAGATTTAAGATCAAGGTCACACTGACCTTATATGGAAATACGCCTTCCACACAATAACTTCAACCACTGGGAGCTCGACTTGTAAGTGAGGGTGTCAATTCTTATGGATGGGGGGAGGTGAACAGTACTGGTTCTACCCAGGAAAAGTGGGTGGTCTGCCTCCACCACCAAAAAATCGACTGTCCTATATAACCTTATGTGTGTTGAAAATGATGTAAAACACCATACAAACAAACAAACAATAACTTCAAAACTGTAACACACACTGTAACTTGTAACTATTAGACCTCCAGTTTTGAAACTTTTCAGAAATAGTACCCCTGTTAAAACAACAACCTCTATTGATTTTAAGCTTATTAGGTCAGATTTCAAGGTCACTGTGACCTGATCATGACAAATTCCTTCCTAGCTGTTATTCATGAATTATTTGATCTACAGTCTTGAAACATTATACAGATAGTGCTCTTGGTTAAACAATAGCTCCTATCAGTTATTTTTTTGTTAGAAGGTCAAAGGTAAGGGTTATATTGACCCGACACCTTGGAAATGCTTTTAACATAAAAAATTTAGGAAACGGGCATCGATGCCCCGTTAGGCGGCGCTCTTGTTGAAGTATGAATGTACAGTACCTATACTTCAGAGACTGGCCAACCGTTTTGCTCTCGATGAATTAGAATGGAATGACTGGGTGTAGAACCAGATGTTGGAAAGTCTTAATTGTAGGGGGTCTGTGATTTACAGGGCCTTATAACACAATTAAATATTTTTTTACTCAATCTAATCTTATTCAGACTGATATTATAATGGTACCTTATGCTTATTTTTATGCCCCCGAAGGGTGGCATATAGTAGTCGCATCGTCCGTCAGTCCGTCCGGACAACTGTTCGTCCGTTTCGTTGTGTCCGGTAAATAACTCTTACATTCGTGGACGGATTTTCAAATAACTTGGCACAAGTGCTCACCACAAGACGACGTGACACGCACAAAATCCAGGTCCGTGGCTCCAAGGTCAAGGTCAAAATTAAAGGTCATAAAGAAGTGCTTTCATGTCCATATTTTTGTCCGGTAAATAAGTCTGACATTCATGGACAGATTTTCTAATAACTTGGTACAAGTGTTCACCACATCAAGATGACGTGTCACACACAAACTCCAGCACCACATCAAGATGACGTGTCACACACAAACTCCAGCACCACATCAAGATGACGTGTCACACACAAACTCCAGGTCTGTGGCTCTTTCATGTTCATATTTCGTGTCCGGTATATAACTGACATTCATGACGGATTTTCAAATAACTTGGCACAAGTGTTCACCACAACAAGACAACATGTTGCATGCAAAATCCAGGTCCGTGGCTTCAAAGTCAAGGTCACAGAGGTTGAAGGTAAAAAGGAAGTACTTTCGGTGGCATATTTCGTGTCCGGTAAATAACTGTGACATTCATGGAGGGATTTTCAAATAACCTGCCGTAAGTGTTCACCACAGCAATATGACGTGTTGCGCGCAAAATCCAGATCATTAGCTTCAAGGTCTAGGTCGCAGAAAATGCTTTATGACCCTGTATTTCAATGAAGTCGTATTAGTTGTGTCCGGTGTATAACTTTGTCATCGGTTGAGAGATTTTCATATAACCTGGCGGAAATTTTCACCATAAGATGACGTGTCGCGCGCAAAACCCAGGTCTTGTAGAAATACAAATACTTCGGGGGCATTTGTCAATTACAGTGGCATTTCTTGTTCTTCTTATTTTTGCGTAAGTTTTTATTGTATCATCAGCACATTCAATATTTTGTTCACCCAGGGTATGTACAGAATCTTCTTATGGACTCCACAGCCCAGTGTCGTTGCCTGTAACAAATGCTGTCCTGGAAGGTAAAAATTCTTGAAGTTTATTTTAAAACACATAATTAAATGAGTCATTTGTCTTGTCTTGATTACCCAGGATGAGCCGGTTTGTGTTTATTTTCTTGACAATGCTGCAAAGAAAAGGAAAACCTATACGTGTGACTGGGCAACTATGCCAAGACATTCAGGCATACTAATCTGAGAGTGGAGTCAGAGTGTGATATGATTTTATTAAAAGCAATGAAATTCTTGAGGGGTTGAACTCTAGATCATTATTTTTCCCTTTCGTTAGTAGCGTTATTGGAGCAAAGAATTATTTATATTTCAGAAAATTGCAGTCCATCAAGTGCAGTTCTGAATAACATGGGGTGTAGTTCCAGAGTATACAGCGAGGAAGATGCAGACATACTTTGTGTCCGACCGGAGCTTGGTTTGAGTGGCACAATCAAACGCTTAAACGATACAGATCACCTTAAAACTGCTGTCCAATTTAAAACTGATGTCAAAAGAAATTTACATTTACATACTAATGGTGAATTTATACAAAGTGAGTCAAGATATATAAACAATTCATTTGCTGGGATTGTACCTGCCATTGAATCTGGATTGGTGGCTACACCTCGCTCTGCTCCACTACACGATTGTTTTCCACATTTGACTGATTTTCAGGACAATCTGTCTGAAGAAATAGAGCCACCCACGTCCAGTGATCAGCAGCCAAGCACTGTGTTAGAAGTTTCGAGAAATATTTCGGCAGAAGAAGCAGATTCAAGTGAAATTTCCTCCAGGCATATTGTACAATTGGCGTCAGATTCAGGTAATGGATGCCAAATAGTAGACGGTGCAAACATAGAAGCCTGCAACCCATTCAGTATGCTGCAGGTGGAGGAAGCTGAAGGCAGCTTGGAGGTCATTCCTAAGGTATATATTATCAGAATTCCACAAAGAAATTTAAAATCAACGGAAAGCAATCTAATTTCTTGACAAGCAAACTCTGTAACAACATCACTTTATATATAGAATAAGGGGTTTTAGGTCAAAGGCCAAGGTCGTCATGTCCTAATATGAAAATATGCATTCTGCGCGATAACATTGGTACATTGCCTTTGGTGAGGGAAAGAATTGTTTTAGGGGTGAGTAGTTTGAAGGTCAAGGTTGCCATGACCTTATTTGGAAATACAAATTTCATTGATAACTTCAGAATCATAAGGCCCATACTTATGAAATTTTATGGGTACATTGCCCTTGTTGAGAGGATGAACCATATTGTTTCTGGGGTCAGTAGGTCAAAGTCAAGATCATATCAACAGTCAAAGAAATTAGGGATTTTGTTATCTACCCAGAATTATTATATAATCATTTGGACTATTACAATTTTCAAAACTTTCTGGATTTTTTACTAGCCCGAAGTAATATTTACGGTACTAGTTTTTCACATTCGGCTCATAATTTTGACAACTGTATCAAGATGACCTTATATACCATATCTTTCCTGCAGTATATGCTTATTCTTACAGCATGAGGAGACCTAACCTTCAGTATATGCCTACTATTACAGCATGAGGTAGACATTCCATCAGACCTAATCTGCAGTATATGCTTACTCTTACAGCATGAGGTAGACATTCCATCAGACCTTACCTGCAGTATATGCTTACTCTTACAGCATGAGGTAGACATTCCATCAGACCTTACCTGCAGTATATGCTTACTCTTACAGCATCATGAGGTACACATGAGGTAGACATTCCATCAGTTCTTACCTGCAGTATATGCATACTCTTACAGCATGAGGTAGACATTCCATCAGACCTTACCTGCAGTATATGCTTACTCTTACAGCATGAGGTAGACATTCCATCAGACCTTACCTGCAGTATATGCTTACTCTTACAGCATTAGGTAGACATTCCATCAGACCTAATCTGCAGTATATGCTTACTCTTACAGCATGAGGTAGACATTCCATCAGACCTTACCTGCAGTATATGCTTACTCTTACAGCATGAGGTAGACATTCCATCAGACCTTACCTGCAGTATATGCTTACTCTTACAGCATCATGAGGTACACATGAGGTAGACATTCCATCAGTTCTTACCTGCAGTATATGCATACTCTTACAGCATGAGGTAGACATTCCATCAGACCTTACCTGCAGTATATGCTTACTCTTACAGCATGAGGTAGACATTCCATCAGACCTTACCTGCAGTATATGCTTACTCTTACAGCATGAGGTAGACATTCCATCAGACCTTACCGGCAGTATATGCTTACTCTTACAGCATGAGGTAGACATTCCATCAGACCTTACCGGCAGTATATGCTTACTCTTACAGCATGAGGTAGACATTCCATCAGACCTTACCTGCAGTATATGCTTACTATTACAGCATGAGGTAGACATTCCATCAGACCTTACCTGCAGTATATGCTTACTCTTACAGCATGAGGTAGACATTCCATCAGACCTTACCTGCAGTATATGCTTACTCTTATAGCATGAGGTAGACATTCCATCAGACCTTACCTGCAGTATATGCTTACTCTTATAGCATGAGGTAGACATTCCATCAGACCTTACCGGCAGTATATGCTTACTCTTATAGCATGAGGTAGACATTCCATCAGACCTTACCGGCAGTATATGCTTACTCTTACAGCATGAGGTAGACATTCCTTCAGACCTTACCTGCAGTATATGCTTACTCTTATCAGTGCCCCAGATAAGCAGCGTATCTGCGTATTTCACTCAATTAAAATTGCCAAATACCCAATTAATTTCCCTGACATGCGTACCAGATACGCAAGCAATTTCCTTTTCACTCAAACATTTTAATTTTCGAGCGTATCGACAATTAAAATGTTCAAATGATTGATGGATTGGTGTTTTCGTGCGTATTCCATTATTTACAAAATGCAGATTTTACTTCCGGTGTTTAGCTTTACTGGGACGTTACATTATTATTGATAAAGTGGAGCAGTAAAAGAGAATGCTATATATAGTAGAATATGTATGCTATACCAGTCAATACTATTGTGTAGTCGTCTGGGCTCTTTCTTGTTTACTTTTACGATTAAAATGTCGAAACGGGGACGTAAACCGACAACGAGTTACCGTTAAGAAACACTTCTGAAATTAACACATGTGATTAGTGTTTCTGATTTGATTTAAACTTATTTTATTGCCATATAATATGCAAATCGGGTTGGGCCACAAGTTCTAACAACATTAGTTACGGCCCTTCCCAATTTAGTGTTTCTATGGAAATTAATCATTAATAATGATTAATCATTGACAAACCACTGCCATGAATAACAAGTCAATAAAGCTCACATACAGACGGGTTAGTTACCTGGCTTGTTTTACATTTGATCCCCAAATCACCCTATTATTTTTGAAAATCTGAATTCACTCATTTAATTTTGGCTCCCCCACACTTTGTGTGGTAGGGGAGCCATATTGATTTTGTGCTTTCTGTCTGTCGGTCTGTTTCTCTGCGTGCATGTCTGTGTCACAAACGATGTCCGATCAATAACTAGAGAATGGTTGGACCTAGGGTCCTCAAACTTGGAAGGGTGGTTGGTCATGACAAGTAGATGACCCCTATTGATTTTGGGGTCACTAGGTCAAAGGTCAAGGTTGCGGTGACATTGACTATCAAAACGATGTCCGATCAATAACTAGAGAATGGTTGGACCTAGGGTTCTCAAACTTGGAAGGATGGTTGGTCATGACAAGTAGATGACCCCTATTGATTTTGGGGTCACTAGGTCAAAGGTCAAGGTTGCGGTGACATTGACTATCAAAACGATGTCCGATCAATAACTAGAGAATGGTTGGATCTAGGGTTCTCAAACTTGGAAGGATGGTTGGTCATGACAAGTAGATGACCCTTATTGATTTTGGGGTCACTATGTCAAAGGTCAAGGTTGCGGTGACATTGACTATCAAAACGATGTCCGATCAATAACTAGAGAATGGTTGGACCTAGGTTCCTCAAACTTGGAAGGTTGGTTGGTCATGACAGTAGATGACCCCTAACGATTTTGGGGTCACTAGGTCAAAGGTCAAGGTTGCGGTGACATTGACTATCAAAACGATGTCCGATCAATAACTAGAGAATGGTTGGACCTAGGTTCCTCAAACTTGGAGGGATGGTTGGTCATGACAAGTAGATGACCCCTATTGATTTTGGGGTCACTAGGTCAAAGGTCAAGGTTGTGGTGACATTGACTATCAAAACGATGTCCGATCAATAACTAGAGAATGGTTGGACCTAGGGTCCTCAAACTTGGAAGGATGGTTGGTCATGACCAGTAGATGACCCCTATTAATTTTATTATTTTTTTAATTTTTTTGTTAAATTTTTTTTTGATTTTTTTTTTTAAATATTTTTTTAATATTTTTTTTTTAAATATTTTTTTTTATTTTTTTTTTTATTTTTTTTTATTTTTTTATTTTTTTAAATTTTTGCATAAAAAGTTTTAGGGTCGGCCCCTTAAAATAATAGGGTCGATCGGGTTACCTGAACCACACATATTTTTTTATGTGGCCTTACTGATACAGATAGTAGATACAGTCACAGGGATATTGATTATCAAAACGATCTCAGATCAATAGAGGACGGTTGGACCTAGAGTCGTCAATTATGCCTGTTCGGGCTATTGGGGGAGCCATACGTTTTTGTCCCATGGACAATAACAATTTCTAGTTTTAATTTCGTGAGTGAAATACCCAATAGGTCCAAAAGTTATCTGGGGCACTGCTTATAGCATAAGGTAGATTCCATCAGACCTTACCTGCAGTATATGCTTACTCTTACAGCATGAGGTAGACATTCCATCAGACCTTACCGGCAGTATATGCTTACTCTTATAGCATGAGGTAGACATTCCACCAGACCTTACCTGCAGTATATGCTTACTCTTACAGCATGAGGTAGACATTCCATCAGACCTTGCCGGCAGTATATGCTTACTCTTACAGCATGAGGTAGACATTCCATCAAACCTTACCTGCAGTATATGCTTACTCTTACAGCATGAGGTAGACATTCCATCAAACCTTACCTGCAGTATATGCTTACTCTTAACAGCATGAGGTAGACATTCCATCAGACTTTACCGGCAGTATATGCTTACTCTTACAGCATGAGGTAGACATTCCATCAAACCTTACCTGCAGTATATGCTTACTCTTAACAGCATGAGGTAGACATTCCATCAGACCTTACCGGCAGTATATGCTTACTCTTACAGCATGAGGTAGACATTCCATCAGACCTTACCTGCAGTATATGCCTACTCTTACAGCATGAGGTAGACTTTCTATCAGACCTTACCTGCACTATATGCTTACTCTTAACAGCATGAGGTAGACATTCCATCAGACTTTACCGGCAGTATATGCTTACTCTTACAGCATGAGGTAGACATTCCATCAGACCTTACTGGCAGTATATGCTTACTCTTACAGAATGAGGTAGACATTCCATCAGACCTTACCGGCAGTATATGCTTACTCTTACAGCATGAGGTAGACATTCCATCAGACCTTACTGGCAGTATATGCTTACTCTTATAGCATGAGGTAGACATTCCATCAGACCTTACCTGCAGTATATGCTTACTCTTACAGAATGAGGTAGACATTCCATCAGACCTTACCGGCAGTATATGCTTACTCTTACAGCATGAGGTAGACATTCCATCAGACCTTACCTGCAGTATATGCTTACTCTTACAGAATGAGGTAGACATTCCATCAGACCTTACCTGCAGTATATGCTTACTCTTATAGCATGAGGTAGACATTCCATCAGACCTTACCTGCAGTATATGCTTACTCTTACAGCATGAGGTAGACATTCCATCAGACCTTACCGGCAGTATATGCTTACTCTTATAGCATGATGTAGACATTCCATCAGACCTTACCTGCAGTATATGCTTACTCTTACAGAATGAGGTAGACATTCCATCAGACCTTACCTGCAGTATATGCTTACTCTTATAGCATGAGGTAGACATTCCATCAGACCTTACCTGCACTATATGCTTACTCTTAACAGCATGAGGTAGACATTCCATCAGACGTTACCTGCAGGATATGCTTACTCTTACAGCATGAGGTAGACATTCCATCAGACTTTACCGGCAGTATATGCCTACTCTTACAGCATGAGGTAGACATTCCATCAGACCTTACCGGCAGTATATGCTTACTCTTACAGCATGAGGTAGACATTCCATCAGATCTAACCTGCAGTATATGCTTACTCTTAACAGCATGAGGTAGACATTCCATCAGACGTTACCTGCAGGATATGCTTACTCTTACAGCATGAGGTTGACATTCCATCAGACCATACCTGCATTATATGCTTACTCTTACAGCATGAGGTAGACATTCCATCAGACCTTACCTGCAGTATATGCTTACTCTTACAGCATGAGGTAGACATTCCATCAGACCTTACTGGCAGTATATGCTTACTCTTACAGCATGAGGTAGACATTCCATCAGACCTTACCAGCAGTATATGCTTACTCTTATACCATGAGGTAGACATTCCATCAGACCTAACCTGCAGTATATGCTTACTCTTACAGCATGAGGTAGACATTCCTTCAGACCTTACCTGCAGTATATGCTTACTCTTACAGCATGAGGTAGACAATCCAACAGACCTTACCGGCAGTATATGCTTACTCTTACAGTTTGAGGTAGACATTCCATCAGACCTTACCGGCAGTATATGCTTACTCTTACAGCATGAGGTAGACATTCCATCAGACCTTACCGGCAGTATATGCTTACTCTTACAGCATGAGGTAGACATTCCATCAGATCTAATCTGCAGTATATGCTTACTCTTACAGCATGAGGTAGACATTCCTTCAGACCTTACCTGCAGTATATGCTTACTCTTACAGCATGAGGTAGACAATCCAACAGACCTTACCGGCAGTATATGCTTACTCTTACAGTTTGAGGTAGACATTCCATCAGACCTTACCTGCAGTATATGCTTACTCTTACAGCATGAGGTAGACATTCCATCAGACTTAACCTGCAGTATATGCTGACTTTTACAGCATGAGGTAGACATTCCATCAGGCCTTAACTGCTTTATATGCTTACTCTTACAGCATGAGGTAAGCATTCCATCAGACCTTACCTGCTTTATATGCTTACTCTTACAGCATGAGGTAGACATTCCATCAGGCCTTACCTGCTTTATATGCTTACTCTTACAGCATGAGGTAGACATTCCATCAGGCCTTACCTGCTTTATATGCTTACTCTTACAGCATGAGGTAAGCATTCCATCAGACCTTACCTGCTTTATATGCTTACTCTTACAGCATGAGGTAGACATTCCATCAGGCCTTACCTGCTTTATATGCTTACTCTTACAGCATGAGGTAAGCATTCCATCAGAGCTTATCTGCAGTATATGCTTACTCTTACAGCATGAGGTAAACATTCCATCTGACCTAACCTGCAGTATATGCTTACTCTTACAGCATGAGGTAGACATTCCATCAGACCTTACCTGCAGTATATGCTTACTCTTACAGCATGAGGTAGACATTCCATCAGACCTAACCTGCAGTATATGCTTACTCTTACAGCATGAGGTAGACATTCCATCAGACCTTACCTGCAGTATATGCTTACTCTTACAGCATGAGGTAGACATTCTATCAGACCTTACCTGCAGTATATGCTTACTCTTACAGCATGAGGTAGACATTCCATCAGACCTTACCTGCAGTATATGCTTACTCTTACAGCATGAGGTAGACATTCCATCAGACCTTACCGGCAGTATATGCTTACTCTTACAGAATGAGGTAGACATTCCATCAGACCTTACCGGCAGTATATGCTTACTCTTAACAGCATGAGGTAGACATTCAATCAGACCTTACAGGCAGTATATGCTTACTCTTACAGCATGAGGTAGGCATTCCATCAGACCTTACCTGCAGTATATGCTTACTCTTACAGCATGAGGTAGACATTCCATCAGACCTTACCTGCAGTATATGCTTACTCTTACAGCATGAGGTAGACATTCCATCAGACCTTACCGGCAGTATATGCTTACTCTTACAGCATGAGGTAGGCATTCTATCAGACCTTACCTGCAGTATGTGCTTACTCTTACAGCATGAGGTAGACATTCCATCAGACCTTACCTGCAGTATATTCTTACTCTTACAGCATGAGGTAGACATTCCATCAGACCTTACCGGCAGTATATGCTTACTCTTACAGCATGAGGTAGACATTCCATCAGACCTTACCTGCAGTATATGCTTACTCTTACAGCATGAGGTAGACATTCCATCAGACCTTACCGGCAGTATATGCTTACTCTTACAGCATGCGGTAGACATTCCATCAGAACTTACCTGCAGTATATGCTTACTCTTACAGCATGAGGTAGACATTCCATCAGACCTTACCTGCAGTATATTCTTACTCTTAACAGCATGAGGTAGACATTCCATCAGAGCTTATCTGCAGTATATGCTTACTTTTACAGCATGAGGTAGACATTCCATCAGACCTTACCGGCAGTATATGCTTACTCTTACAGCATGAGGTAGACATTCCATCAGACCTTACCGGCAGTATATGCTTACTCTTACAGCATCATGAGGTACACATGAGGTAGACATTCCATCAGTTCTTACCTGCAGTATATGCATACTCTTACATCATGAGGTAGACATTCCATCTGACCTAACCTGCAGTATATGCTTACTCTTACAGCATGAGGTAAACATTCCATCAGACCTTACCTGCAGTGTATGCCTAGATCTGTTTTACCGGCCACACCAGTGTGTTCCCTGTGAGCATGTGTTTTGTGAACCATGTTTACGTCAGATTGCCAAGCAGAAACCCAGATATACGCCCTGTCCATTGTGTAGAATCATCATCAGGAAGTGTCGACATCAAACCCGTGAGTTAAATTACGTTACTTTTTACTTAATCACATCCGTACGGATGGCGGGAGTTATACAGTACTGGTTCTACTGGCTCTACCACAAAAATATCAACTGTCATATATGGCCTAACATGTGCTAATATAACATAAACACCATTCAAACAAACTAAATCATATTGAAGAAATTAATTGATTCAGCACAAACATACGAGTATACTTGATGTTTGATGTATGGTTTCATTATACTGATCACTTCCTTCATGTCCAGTGAATAGCATGGTAAACTGAAGCAGGTGATCATGGGTTCAACGCTTACTAAAGCCACTGTTTTTTTTTCAGTGTGTATTAAGGCAATATACTTCCTTCAGCCTCATCCTTAGGATGAGGTCGTAAACTGGGCAGTGCTGTGTATGGAAGTCGATCATTCCATGTAAATTTACCTGGAAGTAGAACATTTAATTTTTAATATATTTATAGCAGAGTTAAAGCATTTGTAATGTGTAGTTAATAATAAAACAATATCTTCTTTCCCTCTGTTATGTGGCTCAAAATAACATTTACTGTCAGTGTTGATGAGCCATTAACCCTTAACCCGCTACATATATATAATGGACTGTTCTTTCTTTGAATTAAGACCATTCCATTTGTGTGACAAAGGGGTGTTTTGGGAAAAATGACTGATCAGCAGCCATACATTGTAAACCCTGATCAGCCTGCGAGTTACTCGCCTGCTGATCTGGGTTTACAATGGACACAGGCTATTATAGTCGTGCTTACCGGGTTAGGGTTAAACAATAATTCATTCCTTCATATTTCATTACCATACCAATATCTAAAGACGTCTGGATTTGGAATTCTAAATTTAGATCAGTTGGGGGACTGCTTCTTGTCTGGCATATTCCAGGTTTTCGTAGAAGACATCAACATGTGTTTGTGTTTTTTTAAAGAAAAAGTAAAAGAGAATTATATTGCAATATTAGGTTTTAACTGAAATTTTTCTAGAAAATATGGGAAGGCATTTACTAGAAGCAGTGCTTTATGATCTGTTATATGATTTTTAGGTCTGTCTGAAGAAATATCTGAGACGTATAAACGGCATTACGTGGAACGCCGCCATGAGCAACGCAGAATCACGAAGAAATACTATCCACTACCTCAGTGTGCGGGTTATACGGGTACACAACATGTCGAGGGATGGCAGATGAATCGTCCGTTCAGATACACCAATCACAGAAGAGATTTTAATCATTCAACATTAAATTCCAGTATAAAACAGATTGTGCAGCGAGTTATATTGTTAGGTATGCTCCTTGTCTTACACTTCCTCTGTTTTTACTTGAACAGTTTTATTGGGTGGATCTGGTATACATCAGATCCTTGGCATTTTTACCAGTCTTTGCAATTTACGTTTCGTAAGTTAGTGTTGTTTGGTGTATTTTACTGCTGTATGAAATGTTTACATGTTGAATCGAGAAATTATTTACGTGGGATTGTTTCGTTTGTATTTATTTTTTTGCTATGCTGGGATACCGACAGTTGGTCTAATTTTATGCTAAACTTTGTCACCTTAGGTTCCTTATTTCTTTAATCAAAGTTATCGACAGTACTTCTAAAAGTCATATGCACTTTGGAACATTTAGATTTGCAGATGTCTATAGAAACAAGTATGAAAGTGAATCATTGTACCTAAACTAAACCATGTATGTACGAAACTGTCCAACTAGATCTCAATTTCATATTATATAAATCTTGAAAAACACTGTGAAATTGTTTAATAGCAGTCTGATGATTATAAAACATTCGTTTTAAATATAAGGCCATTAAAAGTAATCTGGGTTAAAATGAGACTTCAAAATCTGAACTTTAGAAATATACTCTGAATATCAAAGAACCCGAAAAGGTTATCGCCAAAAAATGGGTTAGGTCAGGCTAGTGGAAACACATTAATATTCTTTTTTGGCCTTGTATGAAAAACGTATAAAGATTTAACTATTTACACAAGTACTTTACTGCATGTAACAAGGTCAAAGAATTGTAAATATTCAGAAAAATTGCCATTTCAAAAACAATCCTAAAAACAATTACAATACTTGCTCGTAAAGCAAGAAGTCCATGTTTTGATTCCCGGCTGTGACATCGAAATTGCGAAATGGCAATTTTTAGCTTATGTAATCACCCCGGCATCGGCGTCCCACATCAAGGTTTGCATGTAAGCTGTGTTTACAAGTCTATGTCTCTTATAACCAAATTTGGCCATGGACTTCCTTATAACATTATCTTAAAGGCTGCATAAGTAATTTTGGTTCCTGTAAACCATGGGCTCCCGTGGAACCCAAATTATGATAGCCCTTAAAATTTGTCCCATTTCACATCAATTTTTGCGTGTAAGCTGCGTTTGCAAGTCTTTATCTCTTACATATCTTATCCTAGCACAACCAAATTTGGCCATGAGCTTCCTTAAAGCATTATCTTAAGGGCTTCAATTTTACTATAATTTGTATGTGATTCTAATAATAATTTTATATCAGCCCGAGTTTCTATATCCTCCCCACCCCCCAACCCCACCCCCACATTGTTTTTGCCTTGTTTTCTGATGGTATATACTGGCTATATAATTTATTATTCTCTTAAAAATTGAATAGTCGAGCTGCGCTGTTTTCCGACAGCTCTTGTTCTATATTTAATTGTACTTTTGTTAGGGCATTGTATTGTTTGATACGTCCAAAATTATACCATACTGTACTGCCATACTAGCAGCCGTAACGGGGTACGGGGTACGAAAGTCTGTATATCGTGATTATTGTGGGTACCTTCAAAATTGTACCATACTGTAACATCATACCGGCGACAGTAAGGTGGAGTGACCCTCTGTATCTGTATGGGTACCTGCACAGCTGTACCAAACTGTAACACTACCAGCAGCAGTCAGTGGTATCTAAAATAAAATGCAACGGAACAAGCGTATATGACATTATTGCGTGTGTACTTTAAGATCTATGATCTGTTCCTTTGTGAAGAATATGATGGATGGTACATTTGTTGTGTATTGTACTTAGCATATATGGGTGTTCATTTAGCAGCCCTCAGCAGGCTCAGTTACACCTAAAGATATCTCAACATCCTGAAACACTGCCTGTTTTAACAAATTCCGGAACCATTGCAGATCAAGTGATGTCGACGCTCGATAAATCAGATTTATTGAGGAAGTGTCGGCCTTGGTAACTTCAAAAGCATTTCCTAAGTTTCAAGTAACTGAGAATGCAACTATCCTATCTTTCCACACTGTCGTACTTGATTGATTGGGTTAAAGCTGTACTTTTACTTTGAACCACTTGTGGAATGCCGTTTCCCTCCATTACCTTGGGACTATTTTTTACTTCAATAAAATAGATTGTACAAAGTTTGAAATGAAAATAAAAGGAACATAGACCATGATCGTGATCATTTTTGATATTTTATAAAAAAAATGATGGTTTCAAGATTCCTTTTAAACAACACCTTTAAATAACTGAAAGCTTGAACAATTCCTCCTTTGTTGAATGATAAACCTAAATCCGTCTGAAGTACAAGAAGGAATAGTATTCATTCTTCAAAATTAGTCTGAGACTGGTAGGTTGTTTCTCAACATGGACGACAATGTTATGACTGCTATCCTTAGAGCCTCTCTTTCGAGGCACAAAAGCTTGAATTGTCTCAATCTCAACACCATCATTTATCTCCTTGTCCAGAATGTTTTTGATTTCACGGCAACACAAGCTATCGTCCACAGTGGGCATAATTGGACACAAATCGCACATACTCCAGGTAGCCTTAATGTTCGTTCAGTGGGTGGGTACGATTTCCTCGTCACTCGTCTCAGAATTGTCCAATTCCTCACTACTTAATTATTTGCTGACTGCCAATGTAGTCGTGAAACTCATTTAAAATAAATCTGATGAAGAATTGTCAGAAGTTTCGCTGGAGAAAGATTTATTCATTGAAGTGTCCATCATTTTGATATTCACCGAATTGCGAGATGAGGTCATTGTTAAATAATGGCTGCATTCATAGATAATTAGATACACCTTACTTGAGCTGTTCGGACTGGTTTTATTACCGACTAGGGTTGTATAAAGTCGATTAAAAAGGGGTATTTGTAGTTTATTGACTTATCGCAGAATTTTTTTTTTCCGCACAAACCCCTTTATGGACTGGAATAAAGTGACTTGCTGTCCATGTAGGTTGTCTTGCACCCCTTCTGCTCCATAAGGTGATGAGACATTCGTTGTTTTCGGTATCTTCTGTGGAGAACAATTTTAACATTGCCCATAGAGTCTCATCTGAGGGACTGTTTATTGCTGGATACACTGTCTGGATAGGCAACCCTATTACAGAAGAGAGTTGACATTACCTTCCTATGGAAGAGTACTTACTTGCCTTCTGGTCAACTCAAAATGAGGGACTCTTTTAAATGTTGGCGAAAATTCCTGTTGAAGTTCAATCTGAACATATCTTTCTGTATAAAGTGCCAATTTTACTGAGGTAAATATAAAATAAGTGGAGTTGAAGCAATATTTATGTTGAAAGAATGTATCAAAATTTCAAAGTCACTTTGTCTTTAAGACATCTTTACAAACACGTTGTTATATTTTCCTGCACCAGGTGATTAGATTCTTGAGTGTAGTTGTAGGCCGATTTACCGATCTCGAAAGCAAAACAGTTGTTCCACGTATACGTTACATCCGATTTTTGGAATTGTTTGAAGCCCGCTGAAGATTAAATTTGAATGATGCCATTGGTTGCACGATTTACAAAGAATGGAATTGGCCACTTCATTTAAATGACAAGCACTGCAAGACCAAATTGCAATTCTTCAAGTTATTTTCAGTTATTTTTATCATAAATTTAAGCTTCGTAAAATACAAAATATTGACGTAGACACTGCACATGATGCCTGTGGTCTTTTCCAAGACCTTCTGAATCCATCTATGCTGTTCAACCTTGCAACATAACCCAGAAGGTGGGGTTCCCCTATTTGAAAAGTTTGGTTGGAAGAAAAATACAGAGCATCTGATTCTAACAGGATGCATTCCAAGTTTAGCATAGCCTGTTGTTGTTCTTTAAAACTTGCCACTTTGTTGGTGAACTCGAAGTATGTATTAGGGCATTGTTAAAGCCATTTCTGGACTGTTAACTGTCTTCATTGAAATAGTATTGACAAATTGGTTGCTGTTGGACTACACCAGCTTTGTCTAGTACTAAGAGGCACCTCCAGTATCATCCGTATCTATCCTCCTACAATGTAACACCAGAACTCGTTTCATGGTTAGCTGGGCCAAGGAGGTCTCCAGCAGATCGTCTTGCTCAGCCCAAGTTTCGGGGCTTACCAGGTGGTCCAACCCTACTTCGCCAAGTGCAACCACTTTCTGATACGAGAGCGTCTGCTTAAAGCGGACCAGCTCTTCAGTCTTCTGCGAACCATCTTTTGGAATGACTGCAACAACCACTCTTAATTTATATTTGCACTACCTTCAAATCGGTCTTGTCTGCATGTTCCTGTATTATGGTAACACCATCACCAGCCCAATTAATGATGAAAATATATTTTATTTATTTAATAACTTAATGTTTATAGTGTTTAAATAGGCAAAAAATAACTGCATATCAGTCTTCAATTCAGGCAAAATTTGTTTGATGGGAGTTGAGCGATTGAAATTATTTTATTTTAATACATTGTGTTTAACCAAATTTTAACAACTAAATAAAAGCAAACTTGTGACTTCTTGTTAAACTGATATTTATTCAGCCACCATTTAATTATTTTTTTAAAAAAAAAATGAAAGAATCTATTGACGTCAGATGTTGAAGCATCTATGATCAAACAATTAAGTATTAAATAATTATCGTGTGTATCATCATGTGTTTAATTTTTTATTCTTCTATTTTTAGTACTTTAATTAAAAAGTACCTTCCTTGACCGTCTTTACAACCACACTGAAAAGATGAATCTCTGGCAGCTTCAATAGAAAGTCCTACACACATACGGTGGTGGCAGTCCTCACACTGAACCATGTCAGATGCCTCATCACTGTGAAACCCTCTTTGGATGACACAGAGATTCAAAGGGCAGAGGGGCACACATCCATCAGAATGTTATAATATGCTGATGGCCGTGTTGGCACCCAAACAATGTGTATTTTTGGTTCTACCAAAGCGACTTGTGAGACGTCCATTGGGAATATAGTGGTTCCGTATTCTTGATGCCTGCAGCAATGTATAGGTATATGGGTTGATCTTTTTCAATCTCTGACTCTGTCAAATCGGACACTAATGCCCGAAAAGCTGGCCCCATTGTCTCCATATACACTGATGACTTTAAACTGCAAAAATATGGTTATAATTAATCATCCGGATTTACCTAAGTGCACAGGTAGAATCACTTTAGGGTGATGTATTGCTTGAAGGATACACGCAAACATGAAAATTCTTATGCATTTCAAATCACCAATAAGCAATATATAATATATATACAGAACAATGTCTATAGGCCTTATATATAAATATGATCTTTAACATTAATTGTTTTGTGGTGAGCGGTACTGTGTCTGTTTTTGGTTTTTGTCCATTTAATAGGAAGTTCTGTAACTAATAGGAAGTTCTGTAACTAATAGGAAGTTCTGGAACATCCTATTAAATGGACAATAACCAAAAACTGATTTGCCGAGCCATACAGCGTCACCTGGTACAGTTTCACCGATGGTGCAAGTTGATAGTTACCATTACCATGCAAAGCACTTCTGTAGTCCATGTAATGTAGCTCTGTCACTCTGTACAGCTTGTTGATTAATCCTGTGTATGCTTTGGCTTCCAGTCCACTGCCGTTTTTAGTATATTTTTGAGGGATACGGCATTGTTGCAAATCCAGTGTTATATTTCTTCGTTTTTTTTCTAGTTGGAATTAAAGGCATATTTTGGAGTCGAGGTTTCAAGTTTTTTTCGTGGTACATTTTAGATGTTTTTCATGAAATGAATGTGCCTAAGTCGGACAAGTGGCTTTCAAAATCCATGGTGCAATGCACATTCACGATGCCACAAGTGCCAATTTTTCTTCATCAATGTTTCTAGATCGCCTTTTTTGAATGCCGCCTTTGTATTGGAGATAGTGTTTCAAGTTGACCTTTAGAAGTTGTGTGCAAAAAATTTGGTTGCTGAAGGAAGTTACCTGTTCAATATGCTATTGTCAGCGCTTTCTCATCATCAGTACCGAATTCCATATTTTCCGATATTCCGACTTCTATAGGTTCGATATTAGAGGCTAATTCAGTGGACAGTCGCTCAAGGTTGATTTTGTACTAGGACACTTGCATCTTTTTGTAATAACACTGGACCGCGAAAGATTGGATGTTCTTATGTGTGTTTTCTGATGATTTTTGTAGACTAGTATGGTGACACAAAAAGTTTCCCAGGTTAAAGTGACAATCTGGCTTGCGATTTCTCCGTCGGTCGATTTTCTTTTTGCCTCATTGTTTTTGGAAGTCGAAGGGATCTTTGACATTTATCCAGATGCCAGTGGCTGTCAAATCCATGCCTTATCTTCTACCTCCTTATATTTCCCTCCATTTATTCCTGAGGGGATAGGGACTCCTCCTGAGGGAAATTACAATTGTCCTTAAACCTTGGTGCCAATTTTGATGATGCGGCAAATGGGCTGCCCAATTACACCTCCAGTGCATAAGGGCAGCTGGAGAGTTGATGGATTCAAAGAAAATTCATTTGGAATCTTCCAGTCCATAACCCAACATATGGTTGTCATAAATTCTAGCTGCTAAACACCATCCATCTAAGATCAAATCAACTCTGTTTATATGCTGCACTAAATGGTCATGTCGCTCTGGGTCTGAGTAGCTCCTTCACCAAAATTACTATGGCGGCATAGCATTACTCGCAAACCGATAATGTGGGTTTTACTGCTTCCAGATGAAAATGGCTTGGAAAATGAAGCGGCTCAACATGTGCCTTGAATCTGGTATAGGCAAGGCTGCACCAAGGCACTTCCGTGATCTTTCCTCAACACCAGCAGTAAACCTTGGGGTGCACAGTCACATCTCCTCCGACTTACTGCTTTCTCTTATTCTGTCTTCTTTTTATCAGTATCATGGATGGATAATTCACTGAAACAGTGTAGGTGAATGGGTTGCTGTTGGTCTACACCTGCCTTGTGCAGTACTAACAGGCATCTGGCATAGACCTCACCTCCAGAATCATCTGTATCCGTTCCCCTGCAATGTAACACCAGAAGTCATTTTGTGGTTAGCTGGGCTAAGGTGGTCTCTAATGGCAGGTACAGTATGGCTTACAGAACCATATGCTGATGCCGTGTTGGCACCCAAACAATGTGTATCACTGGTTCTTCCAAAGCGGCTTGTGAGACGTCCATTGGGAATATAGTGGTTCCGTATTCTGGATGCCTGCACCAATGCTGGTATATGGGCATGTCCAGCAGCAACACCAATATATGTACATGAAATAGTGCTGAAAAGATGAAAAGGCATGCACAATTCTATGCACATTGTTTAAAGAGGCCCGGTTAGTCTCAAAGCTTACTTTGATTACATCAAGACAGTAATTAATACAAATATCTGTCATATCTACTCAGTAAAACAGGCTTATTCCAGATTTTATAAAAGTGATTTATTTACTATACATACATATAGTTCATATAATTTATAGTAAGACACCGACATATGTGTATAAGTAACATATTTTCAGGTTAATTATCCATAATCATTTAAACCAAATGGTGCTAAATGTCAAATTTGGCTTTGTATTTTTTTATCGAAATCTACACTGATTGCCTTATTGTTGTCAGTCAGTGGCAACTTTTCTGTTGCATATAATCCTTACACTGAAAGGAAGGTATGAATACACTTACAACACCAGAACTCGTTTTATGGTTAGCTGGGCCAAGGAGGTCTCCAGCAGATCGTCTTGTTCAGCCCAAGTTTCGGGGCTTACTGAGTGGTCCAACTCTACTTCACCAAGTGCCACCACTTCATGATATGAGATTGTCTGTTTGAAGCGGGCCCTTTCATATCCAAACAGTGAAATTCTTCATGGGATGGGTAGCTGGCAGGATCAAAGTAAACTGCCGTAGCGCCTACCAACAGCTGCATGAGTCCCACGCTCCCACAGCTTCTGTAAAACCTTTTATCATAGCTGTTTTTGGAAGTTGGAAGATGTCTTTGATATCTATACAGATGCCAGTGGCTGTCAAATCCATGCCTCACCAAAACCATTTCCACAGACACCTCTTCTACTTATTATCTAAGCATCTGTGATCAAATTATTAAGTATTTAATAATTATGTGTGTGTATCATCATGTGTTTGTTTTTTTCCTCTATTTTTAGTACTTTAATTAAAATTTACCTTTCTTTACCGTCTTTGCAACCACAATTAAGTGATGAATCTCTGACACTGTCAAGATCTACAAGATTGCTTATATGCTAAATACAGCAATTTTACTAAGTTCAAGGGCAATAACTCTGCATGACATTGAGCGAGCCTAGCGCACATTTACACTTGATGTAGATCATGTATACAAAGTTTCAATTCAATATCTTGAAAACTAGAAGTAGTTCGCTCCACAAGATTTCGCTGACCGACCGATCGACTCCTATATACCACCTCCTTTGTAACACATGTAGGTTGCAACTGTAATGTCCCATAGGATACATAGAAGTGACCGTTTCTCGCAAGGGGTCTACAGTGAAATATTTACAGTTTCATCTCGCCACCTCTTTGCCTTTATCGTGGCGTATGAAAGAAATCCAAAGAATGTTTGTTACACATCTTTACATCTTGAATTGTACCTTATTATCTGTTTTTGTGTCGCCTTTTCGAAGAAAAGTGCGATACATAGGGATCACTTTGTCGTCAGTCCGGACATCTGTCAGTCCGTCACGAAAACTTAACGTTGGCTATAACTTTCTCATTTCTTAATATTTCTTCATCAATCTTTCAATATATACTCATCATGACAACATGGATATGACCATACTAAAATATGAAGGTCAAGGTCACATTGAATGTCATTATATGGGTTAAATACTCATTTTTTTCTTCACGAAAACTTAACGTTGGCTATAACTTTCTCATTTCGTGATATTTCTTCATCAGACTTTCAATATATACTCATCATGACAACACTGACATGACCATACTAAAATATATAGGTTAAGGTCACACTGAAGGTCATTATATGGGTTAAATACTCGTTTGTTTTCACGAAAACTTAAGTTAGTTATAACTTTCTCATTTCTTGATATTTCTTCATCAAACTTTCAATATATACTCATCGTGACAACATCGACATGACCATACTAAACTATAAAGGTCAAGGTAACACTGAAGGTCATTATATGAGTTAAATACTCTTCTTTTTTTTTCTTCACGAAAACTTTCGTTGGCTATAACTTTCTCAATTCTTTTTATTTCTTCATCAATCTTTCAATATACACTTGTCATGACAACATCAACATGGCCATACTAAAATATAAAGGTCAAGGGCACACTGAATGTCATTATATGGGTTAAATACTCATTTTTTTCTTCACGAAAACTTTGTCAGGCCATCTGGGTCCAAAAAAACCTTGTTATACAAAGTGCTGACAGGCAAGACATGTGTTCCGCAGAACACCCATCACGAATATTAATTAAATATTACTTTTTTTTTTTGCTCATAATTACTGAGCTAAGCTTTTATTACACGAAACGGTGTCATGGATGTCCAAGTTCCATTGTCTTGACATGTCATAAAGATATTTCCTACTATGATGGAAGTCCAGTGGCCCACCCCGACCCTCACAGACCTATTACGGGGTGAATAAATGGGTTTCCATTAATTTGGTGATCGAATTTAAAAAAAAAAGATGGATGTCCCAAGTTCCATTGTCTTGACATGTCGTAAAGATATTTCCTACTATGATGGATGTCCAAGTTCCTTTATCTTGACATGGCATAAAGATATTTCCTACTATATTGTATCCTTGGTTACAAGTGTAGGTGGAAACTGCGCCACATAACGTGCCATAAGATACATCAAAGTGACCGTTTGAAATATTGGCAAGGAAGCCACAGTCAGAAAATACTTATCATAACTCTGTAAATTCCTTTCAGTAATGTTCAAGAATACTCGCAAAGATCAATATGTACAGTTTGACGTTAATGACGCTGTTATTCGTGAATTTGTTCACGCTACATCTATTTATTCACTCATAAGGTCAGGTACTGAAGAAAGCAAGCGTCTGGCTTCTAAAACTACAGACCATCAGGACAGCTTTCACATCGACATATGATTCAAACCTGGACCTTTTATCATCTTAAGCTAGACTATTCCAAGAATAAGAAAGCTTATGTAATCACCCTGGCATCGGCGTCCCAATCCACATGGAACTCTGTATGTAACTCTGTATTTGTGAACTTGTTTATGCTTCATCTATTTATTCACTAGGTTAAGGTCAGGTACAGAAGAAAGCAGGCATCTGGGCCCTGTTTTATTAAACATCTTATGATAAGTCTCAGATTTTAAAATTGTTCACTTTTTTCACCTAAGCATTCAATGTAAACAATTATTTGTGCACGCAGTGCAGAAATATGACATGTATACGAAAATGTAATGAAATGACGTTTATTTGAAAGTAATTTTATAGTGAAGAACACAAGAAATTTATTACAATCAAAATGGTCATAAGTTGTTTCATAAAACGGGGCCCTGGCTCCTTTAAAGACCATCTGGTCAGCTTTCAGTTTCACATATGATTCAAACCTTGACCTTTCAACATTGTTAGCTCGGCTATTCCAAGAATAAGAGAGCTTATGTAATCACCCTGGCGTCGACGTCGCAGTCCAAATGGAGCTCTGCATGTAAGCTGTGTTGAAGATCTATATCTCTTACATTTCTTGTCCTGGCTCAACCAAATTTGGCCATGAGCTTCCTTAAAGTATTATCTGAAGAGAGGCATAAGTAATTTTGGTTCCTAAATCACCTGGCCTCCCATAGAACCCAAATTCAGATAGCCTTTAA
The DNA here is from genome assembly GCA_037043455.1 of Cyrtodaria siliqua. Classification (NCBI taxonomy): domain Eukaryota; kingdom Metazoa; phylum Mollusca; class Bivalvia; order Adapedonta; family Hiatellidae; genus Cyrtodaria; species Cyrtodaria siliqua. The sequence continues at coordinate 159,339 of JAWPHD010001667.1, forward strand.
AATGTGCACTGTCCCATTTCACATTAAATTTAACATGTAAGCTGTGTTTACAGGTATATCTCATATTTCTTGTCCTATCTCAACCAGATTTGGGCCTGGGTTTCCTTATAGTACTATCTAGAGGATTGCAATTTTTGAAGTAATTTTGTCTTCATATCCTGGGCTTCCATGGATCCAAAATTGTCTTTATTACACGAAGCGGTGTGATGGATGTCCAAGTCCCGTTGTCTTGACATGTCTTAAAGATATTTCCTACGATATCGTATCCTGCGTTACACATGTAGGTTGCAAATGCGCCATAAAACGTGCCATTGGATACATCAAAGTGACCGTTTGACATTCGCATCGGGGCCACAATCTGAAAATATTTATCATCAGTGATATGTAACTCGGCTTTTATTACACGAAGCGGTGTGATGGATGTCCAAGTTCCGTTGTCTTGACATGTCTTAAAGATATTTCCTACGATATCGTATCCTGCGTTACACATGTAAGTTGCAAATGCGCCATAAAATGTTCCATTGGATACATCAAAGTGACCGTTTGACATTCGCAACGGGGCCACAATCCGAAAATATTTATCATCAGTGATACGTAACTCAGCTTTTATTACACGAAGCGGTGTGATGGATGTCCAAGTTCCGTTGTCTTGACATGTCTTGAAAGATATTTCCTACGATATCGTATCCTGCGTTACACATGTAGGTTGCAACTGCACCATATAACATTCCATAGGATGCATCAAAGTGACCCTTTGAAATATTCGCAAGGGGCCACAATGTGAAAATATTTATCATCAGTGCTGCGTAACTCTGTAAAGCCCTTTCAATAATATTCGAGAAGATCAGCATGTTATGTTTGACATTAATGGTGCCGTTATTTGTGAACTTGTTTATGCTTCATCTATTTATTCACTAGGTTAAGGTCAGGTACAGAAGAAAGCAGGCATCTGGGCCTTGTTTTAGTAAACATCTTATGATGTCTCAAATTTTAAAATCGTTCACTTTTTTTCACCTAAGCTTTCAATGTTGACAGTTATGTGCAGAAATATGACGAAAATGAAATGAAATCACGTTTATTTGAAAAGTGTAATTTATAGTGAAGCACACAAGAAAATTATTACTATCAAAATGGTCGTAAGTTGTTTCATAAAACGGGGCCCTGGCTCCTTTAAAGACCATCTGGTCAGCTTTCAGTTTCACATATGATTCAAACCTTGACCTTTCAACATTGTTAGCTCGGCTATTCCAAGAATAAGAGAGCTTATGTTATCACCTTGGCGTCGGCGTCGCAGTCCATATGGAGCTCTGCATGTAAGCTGTGTTGAAGATCTATATCTCTTACATTTCTTGTCCTGGCTCAACCAAATTTGGCCCTGAGCTTCCTTAAAGTATTATCTGAAGAGCGGCATAAGTAATTTTGGTTCCTAAATCACCTGGCCTCCCATAGAACCCAAATTCAGATAGCCTTTAAAATGTGCACTGTCCCATTTCACATTAAATTTAACATGTAAGCCGTGTTTACAGGTATATCTCTTATATTTCTTGTCCTATCTCAACCAGATTTGGGTCTGGGTTTCCTTATAGTATTATCTAGAGGATTGCAATTTTTGAAGTAATTTTGTCTTCATATCCTGGGCTTCCATAGATCCAAAATTGTCTTTATTACACGAAGCGGTGTGATGAATGTCCAACTCCCGTTGTCTTGACATGTCTTAAAGATATTTCCTACGATATCGTATCCTGCGTTACACATGTAAGTTGCAAATGCGCCATAAAACGTGCCATTGGATACATCAAAGTGACCGTTTGACATTCGCATCGGGGCCACAATCCGAAAATATTTATCATCAGTGATACGTAACTCAGCTTTTATTACACGAAGCGGTGTGATGGATGTCCAAGTTCCGTTGTCTTGACATGTCTTAAAGATATTTCCTACGATATCATATCCTGCGTTACACATGTAAGTTGCAAATGCGCCATAAAACGTTCCATTGGATACATCAAAGTGACCGTTTGACATTCGCATCGGGGCCACAATCCGAAAATATTTATCATCAGTGATACGTAACTCAGCTTTTATTACACGAAGCGGTGTGATGGATGTCCAAGTTCCGTTGTCTTGACATGTCTTAAAGATATTGCCTACGATATCGTATCCTGCGTTACACATGTAGGTTGCAACTGTAGGTTTTCAAAAAACAAGTTTGTAGCAACTACTTCTTGAAAACTATAAGTGATATTGATATGGGACTTTTTCTAAAATAATCAGCATGACATGATGTTGGTCCTTGTCGAAAATTGTTTTGATTCAATGTTAAACATGGCTGTCAGCGGCCATCTTTATTTACATAGAGTTATCTAGTAAAAACTTGTAGCAACTACTCCTCTGTAACTACTTGAGGGATTTTCATGAAACTTTACAGGAATGTTGCTCTTGATGACTGATTGATCCTATCAAAATTTCAGGGCGGCCAGAAATTCAAGATGGCCACCATGGCTAAAAATAGATTTTCAAAATACAAGTTTGTAGCGACTACTTCTAGAAAACTATAAGTGATATTGATATGGGACTTTTTCTAAAATGATCAGTATGACATGATGTTGATCCTTGTCAAAAGTTATTTTGATTTGACATTAAACATGGCCGCCAGCGGCCATCTTTGTTTATATAGTTATATAATGAAAACTTGTAGCGACTACTCCTCTGAAACTACTTGACGGATTTTCATGAAACTTTACAGGAATGCTGATCTAGCTATTAAAAACCTATCAGTAGAGCTTCAAGGTCATTGACCTCTTGTTAGTTACTAAAATGTTTGCAAACTTCCATTTAAGCAGCATTGACCTTTTTATTTTTAAGTCACACCTTCGTTAGGCGAGACATGTGAATCCACGGATTTCTTGTTTAATCGACACTCTGTTCCATCAATAATAATTCTTGTTTTAGAAAATTTCAATTTAAAATCAGATAGACAGAAATGGCGAACCAAATCCCGAGTTGGCCATATGTTCACACCACTGTCTAGACATAAAAAGTATCCATGTGTGCACTATGTTTTTCACACTTGATTCTGACACAGAAAAAAATGTTGATACTTCAAAGTTTGTTTTATAGCGCCTTAATTTCATTAAGGTCATGAAGAGTTGATTTTCAGTAGACAAGCCTACTACTTGAAAATAAATATATTTTAATGAGTAAGCTGCCGGCCCAAACGTATTCAGCACAAATATAAATTTGGAGGTCTCTAAGCCAGTATAAAAGTGAATTGCTTGCTTCATCATTTGCTGAAAATGTTTCAATAGAAAGCATTGGCAATGTATCTGTCTGGGTTTTGCTATTTTTCACGTCTACACTTTCCTCAAAATATGGCGTAGTGTCAACATTTCATCCTCGACAATCTCTTCAGCATATTCTAAATCCTCCCTAAAACTCTGTTCAAGCTCAACTTTGCTTTCTTCATCTGGTTTTAGTTTTCGATACTCCCGCGACTGCGCCCTATCCTCCCTGTCTATGGCTGTTTCTGATTTTTCTCGAGTCCATAAAAAGATGCTCGGTACAGCTGTGGACAGGAGTCTTCCATATTTCGGTTTCAATCCTGAAAATATATGAGAATAAAAATTATGTTAAAAATAACTTTATAATACTGCAAAATGGAAATACCATGCCGTAGACACATGGCAGTCGCACGATACATGACCCAATCACATTATACTAACACTCGGCCAACCTGTCCTAGAACTTTTCTTAATACAAGCAATGCAGCTACTAAGTTACATTTTTATGAATTTTTTGCCGGGCCAGGGATTAAATCCACAATATCATGTATGCTAGACGGACGCTGTACCATAGGCCGAGCTGCGGTCTCTCGCAATGATTCAAGAAAGCAAATAAATTCAGATTGAAAACATACATGTGCTAAATAAACTAAAAAGTTAAATTACACTTTTTGAAGAGAAAAGAAAAAGGTTAGAAACTTCAGATTATTTGTAACAATGAATACATTTACCATGAATGCATTTACCATATAGATGACTAAAGGAAACGAGAATGCAGTACTCAAAACATAGCAATGCATCGATTAATTTGAACTACTGTATGCCATACCCAACCCACTACATACGAGACAAGTACATGTAATTCCGCTTATGAAAATCAATATTCTGCTAAAACTGCATCTAAAATAAAAAGATATGTAATAAAAGATCATGTTTATTAGATATTCGTACCATATATTGTTTACTTGACGTAGTCATCCGGTATAAAATGAGCTTTTCTCATGACAGCTGATTTTGAAGGATTCCATTTTTTCATTGTCGATTCGTCCACACGTCGTACGGCCTGTATCCTCTTCGCTCTATGTACACTGTCGCTGGGTTATTCGATCGATCGTGACCATGTCTTTCGTGACATCCAGATACAGAACAGGATGTGCCAGGCATTTTAAATGCTTTTGAGTGAATTAAAACTATTTTTCAAAAACAGGAAATGAAAGTCCATTGCTGCGCACGCGATAACAATAGAAACAGTCCAAATGAGGGACCGGGACACACTGCGCCACCTAGGTAGTAACGATAACTCTATTATCGACCATTATAAGGATTGGTTATAAGTTTTTGCGATGTTATCAAAGTATAACGTCAAAGATCAGCCACACATTTTGCATAAAACCTCTTTGCTATGCTACACGGTTTTATACACGGTTTGATACAATTTTTGACTAATCTTTGACGTGTTATACTTTGATAACATCGCAAAAATAACAACCAGTCCTTAAATAAATAACTTTTACATTATAAAAAGATTGTTTTTAGTCAGTATTGAAAGCAAGCAATTCATGGAAAGATGTTTTGTTTGTTGCTTCTACAAAGCGATTCTCTATTCAGTATTTTCATTCAGATTTTAAGATTTCTTCGCGATTCGTTGAAAACTGTGACTGTTGTTTCTCCATCAATTCTTTTGTTGGTGGTTGATCATTTGTGGCTAATGTTTTTTGAATAAGTCTTGGACCACTTGGAAAAAGTGCGAGTCTCCTTGTAAAAGGTCCTTCAGTATTATTGAAGTGGTTCAATATTGCTACTAAGATCTCTGGTATGTAGTTATATTTCTTTAGAATTTTCTCTTTGTACGAGCTCCAGTTGCCATTTCGTTTGGAGTAACGTCTATGCAATCAATTTATAAAAAAAGAAAATAAATGCATTGTTATTGTTCGTAGCAATTCATGGAAACAAGTATTGTTTGTTGCTTCTACAAAGCGATTCTCTTTTCAGTATTTTCATTCAGATTTTAAGATTTCTTCGCGATTCGTTGAAAACTGTGACTGTTGTTTCTCCATCAATTCTTTTGTTGGTGGTTGATCATTTGTGGCTAGTGTTTTTTGAATAAGTCTTGGATCACTTGGAGAAAGTGCGAGTCTCCTTGTAAAAGGTTCTTCAGTATTTTTGAAGTAGTTCAATATTGCTACTAAGATCTCTGGTATGTAGTTATATTCCTTTGAAATTTTCTCGTTGTACGAGCTCCAATTGCCATTTCGTTTGGAGTAATGTCTATGCAATCTATTTATAAAAAAAGAAAATAAATGCATTGTTATTGTTCAGAAGGTTATGGCATGCCCTATGTAGAAGAATTGAATCCTGCAGTAAAACAAGAGCTCATTGGCCTTGAAGTGCTCTACTGAAATGTTTTTATTGTCAGACATGAACTGGATACTATGAAGACTTCTGTGTGATGAGGGCTTAGTCACTAGATGAAAGGCACCTATTTCGCTAATTGTATCAAAGATATACATAATTGAAGAAAAAAACCATGAAAAGTGAAAACATTTAACCAAGAAAAGTTGACACAAAATTAAGTTATTTTGTTCTTTAAGTAACGGTCAAAGAAAATGGTGGGGTGGGGCATAGTTTGAAGGCAAAGGATTACTTCATGTAAATTTTCGTACCAAGTTCCAAAGCAATACCCATATACATATTGACCAAGTTTAGAGAAAACTGACACTTTCCCTTAGCCTTGTCTGTCGGATGGGGACGTAAACCGGGTGGTTCCATGTATCGGTCTATCTTCTGAGCACGTTAAAGAACCATAGGAATCTATTCGACAATAAGAGAAGGGCACGGTTCCTGGATTCCTATGTATCCTATGTATCTGCTCTAAATAACCTATACTGTGTTGCTGAGCCATTAAACAGCATTCAATTCAATTAGAGAAAACTGAATGAAAATGAGGCAAGTTAAAGTCCGGAAAAAAACTCTGAAACTACTATGCGATGAAGCTGAACATCAAACTTTGCAGTTACATTGTACCCATATACACTCTGACTGAGGTTGGAGAAGATTGAATGTCTATTAAGAGTCCAGACAATATTAATTTCTTAAATTTTTACCATTCCAAGGGGCATAACTCTGGAACTACTGAGGCAGTCGGGCTGAAAACTTGGCCAATACATTGTACCCAGATATAACTCCATGTAAACAAAGACAGCAACTGGATGTCATGTTTGACATTGAAATGCATTTTGTTTAGGAGCAAGTACATGTCATGCCAGCCATTTAAGTAAAGGTTCCAAATCAGTACCACTTATGGTTTTTGAAAAGGAGTCGCCACTTGTTTTCTTTAAATCTATTGTTAGCTGTGGTGGCCATCTTGAATTTCAAGACAAATTGATTTTTACTAGACCAACTAGACATCAAGAGCAACATTCCCATAAAGTTTCATGAAGATCCATGATTAGTTTTAGAGGAGTAAAACAAGTTTCTTCTATATAACTCGCCAGTCATCCAAGATGGCCGCCATGGCTAAAACTCCTCCGAGACCACTTATTCCATTATTGTGAAATACCATAAACATGTTCCTTGGGTTGGCCTCTATCAGGTTTGTGTATTTTCGTTATCGTCGAATAATCAAATTGGCCGCCACAGCGACTCAAAGTTCACATAGAGTTATATAGGAAAAGGCTAAAAATGACATCTTCTTTGAAACCGCTTGAAGGATTTTGATAAAATTTCATTACAATGATTTTTAGGATAGTCCACCTAAGATTTGTGTTTTTTGCGGCTGCCAGTCATCCAAGATGGCCGCCATGGCTAAAACTAGGTAAAATTTAAGGAAATTTCAAACGACATCTCCAAAACCACTTATTCCATTCTTGTGAAATATCATATACATGTTCCTGTTGTTGGCCTCTGTCAAGTATGTGTTTTTCGTTGTGTCATCAAATATTCAAAATGGCCGCCACGATAATCCAAAGTTTACATAGAGTTATATATATAGAAAACATGTTTCTTGGGTTGGCCTCTATCTTGTTTATGTTTTTGAATCGCATCATACCAGTAAAGCGTCTACAGGCCCACTTTGGCCTCCTGTTATCAATTAAAGGGCAATGACTCTGGCGTTACTGGGGCGATTCCGGAAAAAAATAGCCGCGTCTCATCCAACTATCAGGATTAACAATATTACCAAGTGTAATGAAAATCCAACCTGCCAAATGAATATCCCTCCACTTCGGCTGGGGATAACAAAGTTTGAAAGGTGTAGTGCAAACAGTTTGCGTGAAATTGACCTCAAAGCAAAAGTTGAAGGTAAAATTATTAAGTTATCTGCCCTTTGCTTGGAGGGCCAAGGTCACTTCCACATTTGCTTTGTAACGTTGTGATGTACCACTCAAGATACAACTATATGCAAAGTTTTAAAGGTCTAGTGCATACAGTTTGTAAAAAAGTGACCTAAACTCAAAAGTTGAACCTAAAAATTATTAAGTTATCTGCCCTTTGTTTGGAGGATCAAGGTCACTTCCACATTCGCTTTGTCACGTTGCGATGTACCAACCAAGATACAACTATAAGCACAGTTTGAAAGGTCTAGTGCATACAGATTGTGAGAAAATGACCTAAATGCAAAACTTGAATGTTGACGCCGCCGCCGGAAAAGCAACACCTATGTCTCTTTATTTCTTCGAAAAGGCGAGACAATTACAATCGTAATGCTATTTATGATTATTTGTATGTCATCTTATTTTTAAAAGCTGAATCAACATTTTAAGCCCTTTTTCGTTGGACCAGCTGACAAAAATACAATGGGCGTAGCTGGACGATTTTAAGTTTTAGGCCCAGTTAATCGAGCAGCGCATGTCTGATTTTGCAGAGGCCTGAGGGGTAGGACTTGGGGTGGGGTCTGGGATAATGCTCCCACGATTTGTTTTGAAAATAAAAAGTAAAATGGTGCACAGTGACACTGACCAATTGCTTTGACGAGTTGGGGATAAAGAGAACATAGCACGGGGAAAATGTTCGGTCCGACTCGGGTGTGAAGTGCCTAAAACCAGCTACACCACTGGAAACGTGTTAAGGAATCGTATAGATATAGGCCTATACCTTTGGGCGGAGTATTACAAAAGAAATGTGATATGGCTGATCGATTCAACTGAAATTAATTTAATTTAGAGCTAACTTTGCTGTGCTACGCGGTTTTATACAATTTGTGACCCATCATTGACGTGTTATTCTTCGATAACATCGCAAAAAATGACAAACAATCCTTAAACAATTAAACACTTGCTCAATAAATGACCGTTGTGTTTCTTTGGCTCTCAATGTATATTTCTCCAAAATACTTTCCCACTCATTTGACATTTCAGACTGTGATCTGTAAATTAAAATATATACAGTTAGTTTAATCGTTTTATGTTACATTTAAACAAACAAAAAAATAGTGATATGTGGTCCTTCATGGTAGACCATCGGACTCGCAACCAAAGTTTATGGGATCGATCCTCGCCATGAACCTGTTATGTTTGCTTGAACAAGAGTTAATCTACATTGCTTAGTACTGGTTCTACCTAGGAAGCCATCAAGAGTGATTATTTTGAGTTCTAATAAGTTGTTTCGCAATTGATGTAAAATAATTAAATTTAAACAGTTTTTATTTCTAATCATTTTCTAATCATTACTTCATATCGTACCTATAATGAATTCTGCGTGTATGAATAGTTGCTTCATGAGTGCTAGCCAAAACAGATGGACCAATGTAACATAGATCTGTCTCACTCTGTATAGACTGTTTATTACTGGAGGTGTAACATAATTTCTGTCTAAAAAGGCCCAGAGGTTTCTGAGAAGTCATTTGGAAAAAAGGCTAACAATGAACGGACAACTGAAGCAGGATGATCCATAGAGATCACCTTAAACAATTGTATCAGGCGATCCATAAACAAAAGGTTATGAAATTATAAATTTAAAAAGCCACGGATCTCAAGGAATCTTTTGTTAAACTGCCCTGCACCATAATGCTCTTTTTTGCAAGATATTAAAATTGTTTTACTATTTCATATAGCTAACCATGATACGTAGCCATAAGTATGAAATACCTTTTTTGGTTGTTTTAGATAATTATTCTACGAGTTCAATTATGTCATTATCCTATTATGTCATTATCCTATCTCTGGGATATTTCTGACACTCCACTAAGGACAGGTCGAGATACAGCTGTCCACGGTGTTGATGAAAATATGGTTGGTGTTATTGGCCAAAACGTTTCAGCGGTTTCTTGGAATGTTCCAACATGTTGGCCTTTTTTGTGTTCCCTGTAAAGCAAAAGATAATTTGTAAAATCACCTGGATATAATAAATACATTTATGAGTGTTCATTTTTCTCTTGGGGGCGTCCGTGGCCGAGTGGTTAACGTCTCTGACTTGAAATCACTTGCCCCTCACCGCTGTAGGTTCGATCCCTCAGGGCCCTATGAATCTTTATGTGAGGAAGCTATCCAGCTGGCTTGCGGAACGTCGGTGGTTCTACCCAGGTGCCCGCCCGTGCACGAAAATTGCCCGGAGGGGCACCTGGGGTCTTCCTCCACCAGTGGAAGCTGGAAATTGGCCATATGACCTTAGCTGTTGGTGCGACTATAAAATCCAATTCAGTCAATTCAATCAATCATTTTTTTCTTTTTGTTCTATCATAGGTTCAAATTCTCCTCTGCCACAATACAACCGATCGATCCTCCATATGTGTTTTTATACTTTTATATAACAATGTTACTTTCAATTGAACTTACATAGAAAAAATCTCAATAAATTATGTAGAAAAAATCAATAAAAAATACAGAGTTTTGACCGTTTTGTATACCGGTACATGTGTTTATGACACCCGAGAGGGCTCATTTGTTTTGGGACTACATTTTAAAAATAAAATTAAAATGCTTTAGAAAGATGTTGAATATCGAAATTTTTTGCATGGCTGACAACAGATTTAGTGGGATAACCCAAATTATTTAGGCTCTTTTTCAGCCCAGGGTGTGCTGTGCATCCGCACCCTTTATTCTTCCAAAGTTTTTTTAGTTTTTTATTAGTTTTTTCAAGTTTTTAGGACTCACCAAAAGGAAAGTGATAAAATAAAATAATGAAAAATGATATATAGGGTCCTATAGAAACCACAACGTAATGGCATCGTAGGTCCGCACTGTACTGCAAACAAGGACTTGAAACTACAATGAAAGAGACAAAAAACAACAGAAAGGGTGGTGAAGACAGGGTTACCGACTTGGAATGGCAATAGGGCCTACTGGTTAGCTTGAATCGATTTTATATGCGCACAATCCTCGCTATTATCCTGTCTTCAGCACCCAAATAGACGAGACAGTGTAAACAAAACTACATCCCATCAAAAGGAAATCAACTAAAGATATACATACAAAATAATAAACATCTCCGGATGTAGTTGCAGCTAAAGATAAAACCAATCTAGGGTACGACCAGAAAACCCGAGGGATGAAAGCTCATGCACCCACCTCCCTTAGGTGGGGTTTCAGTAGATACAATCATAGACTTGTAGTAAGGCACGTGGCCGAGCGGTTAGAGTATTCGACTACGGTAAGGCACGTGGCCAAGCGGTTAGCGTATTCGACTACGGTAAGGCATGTGGCCGAGCGGTTCGAGTATTCGACTACGGTAAGGCACGTGGCCGAGCAGTTGGAGTATTCGACTACGGTGCTGAAAGTCACGGGGAGAGAGATCCAATTTTATATATTTTCCATAACATCTACATACCAACTTCTTCTACGTAATATCTATTATGTTCCTCTTCATCGTAAATATAACACTCACGACATATTCAGAATATTGTGTTGGTACTGATAAAAATCTAGTCCTATTTCAAAATTTTAAAACAAATTGTGAAGGTGAGGTAAAAAATTAACAAAAATATATTTATAAAAGATTTAATACTGTTTTACACTACTGTTTATTTGGAGTGTCAGATAAGGATTTACTTTCAATTAAGTCGGCTTTCAAATCTCGAGCTGGAACACAAAATAATGCATGACTTACTCTGATAAATGTCAACACATAATGTATAGGATTTCCCCTAATGCGCCCCCAATATAAAAAAATACATTGATGACTTCATCGGAATGACTTTGTATTTACACGCATACAGTTAGAAATATAAGATGCTAATTTACTATCATTATATTTACACAGTCACCGAAAGTGTATTTATATCATGTAAAAGGATGACGCGTTGTTGTATGATTTTGACTTTAGCTGTCACTTACCAGGCATTTATCAAAGTTGTCGCAATTTCGTCATGGCTTTCAAACCAAGCGCTGTTTGAATATGACGCCAACGCTTCCAATTATCAGCCGATATCCGAACCTTATGGTAGCTCTGCTCCCACGCCTTCTTTCCTTTTTGCGCCTTGAATGATTCCTCCGTTTTTCGTGGATCGGCGTTTACGCTTAGCCTTATGCTTCTCATTTTCTGCCATGTTGAATTGAAAGTGCAAACAACGCATGCGCGAAATTACTGCTAATGAATAATTCATGATCTTAAATCGGTGTACCGCCAAATTTAAAAAATGAGTAGAATATATTTTATATGCATATTCGACCGATTTGTGTAAAAACACGAGTAATGTGTTTCATAAGAAGTATATAAGCAAATCAACATCACACAAAGTGTGGAAATTGTAGTCACAAGTGAGACTTGGTTGAGAACAGAGATGGCAAGAAATATGCACTATATACATATATGAACATCACACAAAGTGTGGCAATGTAGTCACAAGGGAGAATTGGCTGACAACATATAAACAAATCAACAACCCAGAACATGAGGAAATAAATCACAAGGGAGACTTGTTTGACAACAGAGATGGCAAGACCTGAGAACAAAAAATCAACATCACAGAAAGTGTGGAAACCAGTTTTTTTTTCAAACTGTTGAAATCTGTTCAGTGGTTTTTCTAGAGAAGAATATTTTTAAGGTTTCAATATTTTTTAGTCTTAAAGGTGGCCATCTTGTATGTCATGTTGAACTAACTTTAAAAAATGTAAAAACCATTGACATAAGAGTTACCCGTGTGAATTATGGTCAAAAATGATCAAGAGGTTTCTAAGAAGGTCTTTTAAAGAAAAGTTTGTGATGGAAGGATGGATAACCGACGAAGAGTGATCCCGATCGCTCACCTCTGAGCCATCAGCTAAGATGAGCTTTTAAGCTACAGGAAGGATCGAACTGGGGAGGGGACAATTCTGCAGGCTCACCTCTGCGCCATCGGCTGAGATGAGCTATAAAGCTACAGGAAGGATCGAACTGGGAAGGGGACAATTCTGGACTATTTAACAGGCGAAGCTGAAACTTGATACCAGACATTAAGTGTCAGCAATGATTATTTTTTACGGTCACTTAGGGGTCCATATTTATTTTTTTTATAGATGACTTGAATTATTTAGTTGCTAAAACAAGTTCATTAAGGCTAAATGGTCTGAGCAAAGAGCTCCCAAAAATGTTTGATTTGTTATTTTTTAAAGAAATACAAACCTCTGCGACAGCCTGCTTGTAGAGGTGCCTTGTCTCATCACTGGCTGTCCTCCACAAGGCAGCTGCCGCAGGAACTGCCTTTCTCACTTTCTTGATAAAGAGGGCATACCCGCTTTTTCTGCAAATAGGAAAGTTCATTAAGGCTAAATGGTCTGAGCAAAGAGCTCCCAAAAATGTTTGATTTGTTATTTTTTAAAGAAATACAAACCTCTGCGACAGCCTGCTTGTAGAGGTGCCTTGTCTCATCACTGGCTGTCCTCCACAAGGCAGCTGCCGCAGGAACTGCCTTTCTCACTCTCTTGATAAACAGGGCATACCCGCTTCTTCTGCAAATAGGAAAACAGCACACTATAAATAAACGATCTTACATAAGTTTGTTTAATAAGGAACATAAGGGAATGAACTTCCGCTTTTAAACCAAATAAACTTTTATTCTGGTTCTGCTATTTTGTAAATTTACTGTGAATACAAAGGATATGGGAGACTTGGTTGATAACCGAGATGGCAAGAAATATGTACTATCTACATATACAGAAATCAACATTACACAAAGTGTGGCAATGTAGTCACAAGGGAGACTTGGTTGAGAACAGAGATGACAGGAAATATGTACTATATAGATATGAACATCACACAAAGTGTGGCAATGTAGTCACAAGGGAGACTTGGTTGAGAACAGAGATGACAGGAAATATTATGTACTATATATATATGAACATCACACAAAGTGTTGCAATATAGTCACAAGGGAGAATTGGCTGACAACATATAAACAAATCAACATCACACAAAGTGTGGCAATGTAGTCACAAGGGAGAATTGGCTGACAACATATAAGATAACCATTTCCTACCTCTAGCGTCTCATGATCAATATATCCTTCTGTCTTCATCTACAATTAAAACAAAACTTGATAAAGAACATAAGCATGTGCTCATCAGGCCCTCTTGTTCATGGACCTTAAGCAAGAGGGCCAAATGGAAGTTGGCTGACAACATATAAACAAATCAACAACCCGGAACGTGAGGAAGTAAATCACAAGGGAGACTTGTTTGACAACAGAGATTGCAAGACCTGAGCACAAAAATTCAACATCACAGAAAGTGTGGAAACCATTTTTTTTTCAAACTGTTGAAATCTGTTCAGTGGTTTTTCTAGAGAAGATTTTTAAGGTTTTAAATATGTTTTAGTCTTAAAGGTGGCCATCTTGTATGTCATGTTGAACTAACTTTAAAAAATTTAAAAACCATTGACATAAGAGTTATCCATGTGAAGTATGGTAAAAAATGACCAAGAGGTTTCTAAGAAGGTCATTTAAAGAAAAGTTTATGAAGGAAGGATGGATAACCGACAAAGAGTGATCCCGATAGCTCACCTCTGAGCCATCGGCTGAGATGAGCTTTTAAGCTACAGGAAGGATCAAACTGGGGAGGGGACAATTCTGGAGGCTCACCTCTGCGCCATCGGCTGAGATGAGCTATAAAGCTACAGGAATGATCGAACTGGGAAGGGGACAATTCTGGACTATTTAACAGGTGAAGCTGAAACTTGATACCAGACATTAAGTGTCAGCAATGTTTATTTTTTACGGTCACTTAGGGGTCCATATTTTTTTTTATATAGATGACTTGAGTTATTTATTGCTGAAACAAGTTCATCAAGGCTAAATGGTCTGAGTAAAGAGCTCCCAAAAATGTTTAATTTGTTATTTTTTAAAGAAATACAAACCTCCTTGACAGCTATCTTGTACACGTGCCTGGTGTCATCCGAGGCTGACCGCCACATGGCAGCTGCTACTGGAACCGTCTTTTTAATCCTCTTCATAAAGAGTGCATAGCCGCTTTTTCTGCAAATAGGAAAACAGCACAATATAAATAAACGATCTTTAACATAATTTTGTTTAATAATTAACATAAGGGAATGAACTCCCGCTTTTAAACCAAATTAACTTTTATTCTGGTTCTGCTATTTTGTAAAGGACTAGGTATGATAAGGGACAAAATTGGCCCCCAATATTGAAAGTTTTAATGCACAAGTTTTGAATATCTAATTTAACTACAAATGAACTGAATCTATATTAAAATTCATTACAAGTACGTCTGAAGGCTTTAAATGAGTTTAAAAGCCTCACAAACAAGGCCTTTTCTTTCAAAAAATGACATTTTTGTTCATTTTCAGCAATTAGCGATCAGTTTTTGGTCTTGGAAATACAGAGCGCACCCTCGAGCACAGGTGATTTTTGTTGAAACAGGTACTTGATAGAGATGCATCATCAGCCAAAAAACTGTGTGTGCTCGGAGGTGCACTCTATATTTTTAGGATCAAAATCTTGCCCAGAAAGGTCCAAAATCTACAAAATATAACAAAATTACAAAAAATACCGTTTTTTGAGACCCTATTAAACCTTCTAGATAAAGAAAATAAAAATATATTTTGAAGATAGAATATTATCAATTTACTTCAATATGCATAATAGATTATATGTAAATATTATTTTTCTGCATTTTGAATATATTGGGGGCCAAAATACCCCCTCATCATACCTTGTCCTTTACTGTGAATACAAAGGATACAGAACATATAACGTTGTACTTTATAAATATTTCTTTGGAATATTATGTGGGATTTAGTGTGCAGTATATACAATATATAGCTGAAGTTTCCGTGTTGCGTTGTACGTTATAAATATTTCTTTGGAATATTATGTGGGATTAAGTGTGCAGTATATACAATATATAGCTGAAGTTTCCGTGTTGCGTTTCTTTCTTGCTTCAGTATAATATGTATTTAGTAATATGCTTTGAAATATTCTATTAATAAAAATTATAATAAATGTGGGATTAAGTGTGCAGTATATACAATATATAGCTGAAGTTTCCGTGTTGCATTGTACGTTATAAATATTTCTTTGGAATATTATGTGGGATTAAGTGTGCAGTATATACAATATATAGCTGAAGTTTCCGTGTTGCGTTTCTTTCTTGCTTCAATATAATATGTAGTTAGTAATATGCTTTGAAATATTCTATTAATAAAAATTATTGATTGAACAAATGCAAGTTCTACAGGAAAACTATCGGGATGCCGTGAGATTGCCGTGTGTCCCATTAACCATAGAATATTGCGAAATGCAACACAAATTGCCACTGATATCAAACATTTCTGAAATTTCATTTCAATTTGCATACAGATTTCTTACACCATATGCTCAAATTCTTATGGCCTCTGGAGTTTGTATAGATCATCTACTAGCTAGATTTACAATAAATATGACCTCCAGCCAATCCAAACCATAGGGTGGTATACTTCTGCCAGTCAGAAAGCCACTAACAACTTAACTAAGTCCACTTAATGAACTTCTCACATCCGACACATAACTTAATTCTCAGAAATTGACATAATCAAACTGTAAAAGCCACTTATTTGTATAGTTATGTTGATATCAGATTTTTAAGGTTTCAAATATTTTTTAGTCTTAAAGGTGGCCATCTTGTATGTCATGTTGAACTAACTTTAAAAAATTTAAAAACCATTGACATAAGAGTTACCCATGTGAAATATGGTCAAAAATGACCAAGAGGTTTCTAAGAAGGTAATTTAAAGAAAAGTTTGTGATGGAAGGATGGATAACCGACGAAGAGTGATCCCGAAGCTGGAACTTGATACCAGACATTAAGTGTCAGCAATGTTTATTTTTTACGGTCACTTAGGGGTCCATAATTTTTTTTATATAGATGACTTGAGTTATTTATTGCTAAAACAAGTTCATCAAGGCTAAATGGTCTGAGCAAAGAGCTCCCAAAAATGTTTAATTTGTTATTTTTTAAAGAAATACAAACCTCCGTGACAGCCATCTTGTAAACGTGCCTGGTGTCATCCGAGGCTGACCGCCACATGGCAGCTGCTACTGGAACCGTCTTTTTAACCCTCTTCATAAAGAGTACCTCTTCATAAAGAGTGCATAGCCGCTTTTTCTGCAAATAGGAAAACAGCACAATATAAATAAACAATCTTTAACATAATTTTGTTTAATAAGGAACATAAGGGAATGAACTCCCGCTTTTAAACCAAATTAACTTTTATTCTGGTTCTGCTATTCTGTGAAGGACTAGGTATGATAAGGGACAAAATTGGCCCCCAATATTGAAAGTTTTAATGCACAAGTTTTGAATATCTAATTTAACTACAAATGAACTGAATCTATATTAAAATTCATAACAAGTACGTCTGAAGGCTTTAAATGAGTTTAAAAGCCTCACAAACAAGGCCTTTTCTTTCAAAAAATGACATTTTTGTTCATTTTCAGCAATTAGCGATCAGTTT
This sequence comes from Cyrtodaria siliqua, assembly GCA_037043455.1. Taxonomy (NCBI): domain Eukaryota; kingdom Metazoa; phylum Mollusca; class Bivalvia; order Adapedonta; family Hiatellidae; genus Cyrtodaria; species Cyrtodaria siliqua. The sequence goes on from JAWPHD010001667.1 coordinate 176,477, forward strand.
TTGGTCTTGGAAATACAGAGCGCACCCTCGAGCACAGGTGATTTTTGTTGAAACAGGTACTTGATAGAGATGCATCATCAGCCAAAAAACTGTGTGCTCGGAGGTGCACTCTATATTTTTAGGATCAAAATCTTGCCCAGAAAGGTCCAAAATCTACAAAATATAACAAAATTACAAAAAATACCGTTTTTTGAGACCCTATTAAATCTTCTAGATAAATAAAATAAAAATATATTTTGAAGATAGAATATTATCAATTTACTTCAATATGCATAATAGATTATATGTAAATATTATTTTTCTGCATTTTGAATATATTGGGGGCCAAAATACCTCCTCATCATACCTTGTCCTTTACTGTGAATACAAAGGATACAGAACATATAACGTTGTACTTTATAAATATTTCTTTGGAATATTATGTGGGATTAAGTGTGCAGTATATACAATATATAGCTGAAGTTTCCGTGTTGCGTTGTACGTTATAAATATTTCTTTGGAATATTATGTGGGATTAAGTGTGCAGTATATACAATATATAGCTGTAGTTTCCGTGTTGCGTTTCTTTCTTGCTTCAGTATAATATGTAGTTAGTAATATGCTTTGAAATATTCTATAAATAAAAAATATTGATTGAACAAATGCATGTTCTACAGTAAAGCTATCGGGATGCCGTGAGATTGCCGTGTGTCCCATTAACCATAGAATATCGCGAAATGCAACACAAATTGCCACTGATATCAAACATTTATGAAATTTCATTTCAATTTGCACAGATTTCTTACACCATATGCTCAAATTCTTATGGCCTCTGAAGTTTGTATAGATCATCTATTAGCTAGATTTATAATAAATATGACCTCCAGCCAATCCAAACCATAGGGTGGTATACTTCTGCCAGTCAGAAAGCCACTAGCAACTTAACTAAGTCCACTTAATGAACATCTCTTATCCGACACATAACTTAATTCTCAGAAATTGACATAATCAAACTGTAAAAGCCACTTATTTGTATAGTTATGTTGATATCAGATTTTTAAGGTTTCAAATATTTTTTAGTCTTAAAGCTGGCCATCTTGTATGTCATGTTGAACTAACTTTAAAAAATTTAAAAACCATTGACATAAGAGTTACCCATGTGAAGTATGGTAAAAAATGACCAAGAGGTTTCTAAGAAGGTAATTTAAAGAAAAGTTTGTGATGGACGGATGGATAACCGACGAAGAGTGATCCCGATTGCTCACCTCTGAGCCATCGGCTAAGATGAGCTTTTAAGCTACAGGAAGGATCGAACTGGGGAGGGGACAATTCTGGAGGCTTACCTCTGCGCCATCGGCTGAGATGAGCTATAAAGCTATAAGAATGATCGAACTGGAAAGGGGACAATTCTGGACTATTTAACAGGCGAAGCTGGAACTTGATACCAGACATTAAGTGTCAGCTATGTTTATTTGTTACGGTCACTTAGGGGTCCATAATTTTTTTTATATAGATGACTTGAGTTATTTATTGCTAAATCAAGTTCATTAAGGCTAAATGGTCTGAGCAAAGTGCTCCCAAAAATGTTTAATTTGTTATTTTTTAAAGAAATACAAACCTCCATGACAGCAATCTTATAGACATGCCTGTTGTCATCTGACGCTGCCCGCCACATGGCTGCCGCTACTTGTACAGACTTCTTAACCCGCTTCATAAATAAAGCATAGCCGCTTTTTCTGCAAATAGGAAAACAGCACAATATAAATAAACGATCTTTAACATAATTTTGTTTAATAAGGAACATAAGGGAATGAACTCCCGCTTTTAAACCAAATTAACTTTTATTCTGGTTCTGCTATTTTGTGAAGGACTAGGTATGATAAGGGACAAAATTGGCCCCCAATATTGAAAGTTTTAATGCACAAGTTTTGAATATCTAATTTAACTACAAATGAACTGAATCTATATTAAAATTCATAAGTACGTCTGAAGGCTTTAAATGAGTTTAAAAGCCTAACAAACAAGGCCTTTTCTTTCAAAAAATGACATTTTTGTTCATTTTCAGCAATTAGCGATCAGTTTTTGGTCTTGGAAATACAGAGCGCACCCTCGAGCACAGGTGATTTTTGTTGAAACAGGTACTTGATAGAGATGCATCATCAGCCAAAAAACTGTGTGCTCGGAGGTGCACTCTATATTTTTAGGATCAAAATCTTGCCCAGAAAGGTCCAAAATCTACAAAATATAACAAAATTACAAAAAATACCGTTTTTTGAGACCCTATTAAATCTTCTAGATAAATAAAATAAAAATATATTTTGAAGATAGAATATTATCAATTTACTTCAATATGCATAATAGATTATATGTAAATATTATTTTTCTGCATTTTGAATATATTGGGGGCCAAAATACCTCTTCATCATACCTTGTCCTTTACTGTGAATACAAAGGATACAGAACATATAACGTTGTACTTTATAAATATTTCTTTGGAATATTATGTGGGATTAAGTGTGCAGTATATACAATATATAGCTGAAGTTTCCGTGTTGCGTTGTACGTTATAAATATTTCTTTGGAATATTATGTGGGATTAAGTGTGCAGTAAATACAATATATAGCTGAAGTTTCCGTGTTTCGTTTCTTTCTTGCTTCAGCATAATATGTATTTAGTAATATGCTTTGAAATATTCTATTAATAAAAATTATAATAAATGTGGGATTAAGTGTGCAGTATATACAACATATAGCTGAAATTTCCGTGTTGCGTTTTAAGTTATAAATATTTCTTTGGAATATTATGTGGGATTAAGTGTGCAGTATATACAATATATAGCTGAAGTTTCCGTGTTGCGTTTCTTTCTTGCTTCAGTATAATATGTAGTTAGTAATATACTTTGAAATATTCTATTAATAAAAATTATAATAAATGTGGGATTAAGTGTGCAGTATATACAATATATAGCTGAAGTTTCCGTGTTGCATTGTACGTTATAAATATTTCTTTGGAATATTATGTGGGATTAAGTGTGCAGTATATACAATATATAGCTGAAGTTTCCGTGTTGCGTTTCTTTCTTGCTTCAATATAATATGTAGTTAGTAATATGCTTTGAAATATTCTATTAATAAAAATTATTGATTGAACAAATGCAAGTTCTACAGGAAAACTATCGGGATGCCGTGAGATTGCCGTGTGTCCCATTAACCATAGAATATTGCGAAATGCAACACAAATTGCCACTGATATCAAACATTTCTGAAATTTCATTTCAATTTGCATACAGATTTCTTACACCATATGCTCAAATTCTTATGGCCTCTGGAGTTTGTATAGATCATCTACTAGCTAGATTTACAATAAATATGACCTCCAGCCAATCCAAACCATAGGGTGGTATACTTCTGCCAGTCAGAAAGCCACTAACAACTTAACTAAGTCCACTTAATGAACTTCTCACATCCGACACATAACTTAATTCTCAGAAATTGACATAATCAAACTGTAAAAGCCACTTATTTGTATAGTTATGTTGATATCAGATTTTTAAGGTTTCAAATATTTTTTAGTCTTAAAGGTGGCCATCTTGTATGTCATGTTGAACTAACCGAGTGAAGGAGAAGACGCAAGATGGTAATATTGGACTACTGGAAAAACATATCATTTGTTTTGTCGGACATCATTGTCCTAAAGGATAGTGTGTCTCATTTACCTTGGAAAAGCCGGACACATATCGTTTATGATACAAAGACCAAAGAAGAAAAACCAAAAGATAGGACAGGAAGAGAAGCGTCGACAGGAACGGGAAACGAAAGGAATAGAGATAGATCAGAAAGAAGGATGAACCCATGCAACGGCGTTTCCGCCTACTCTCTTCTATCGATTTGTACATACTATTTAGTGCTCAATTATTCAATGGTTCAATAATTTAATTTGTTTAGGCCTTCTACGACGTCAATGAGCTCCGTCTTTGCTAGATGTGTGGGCTTCTCAAATTTCACTTCTCTGTGCCACCAGGCTGGCTTATTTTTTTCTATGTACCGAGTTTTTCCGGTATAGTCCTCTTTCTTCAAATGTTCAAAAACTTGTCTCCTCATTAACTTGACATTCCTATCGGGTTCAGATAATACTTGTCTTCTCGGCAAATTTTTTTTTGGTTCTTTGGCACAAAGTGCATTCAGTTTGTCTAACGGAGCATTTTTCAGCACTAGCTTAAGGTATTGCCCTTGTAATACGTTCTAAACATATCAATTCGTGCATAAACATATACATATCAAGATTATTTCTATGTTAAGGTAATATAAATGTTTCATTATATTAAAATATAATTGTCAATGCATTAGACTATAGAAAACGATTATATTAAGATAAAAAATATCAAAGGGAGGTAATAAAACAGAATTTCACTCTGAGAATATAATAATTATATAAACTGCAACAAACTATACTGTTTCGACTTAATTTTATGTATGAAATGAATTATTTTGGATAGAACACATCATAAACAAAATATCATATATTAAACAGACTATGTTAGATACTTTATTACAAAAATAAAGTGATTTTCTAGCATTTTTTTTAGTATGAAAAAAAAAAAAAAATGCATGGTTACCAAACATTCCGTAAATTTTCTTCAAAAGTAGACGGTAAACTTTCCTAAATTGTCTTTTCTTTTATTCAGTACAATTCAACACAATTTGCCACTGATATCAAACATTTATGAAATTTCATTTCAATTTGCATACTGACTTCTTACACCATATGCTCAAATTCTTATGGCCTCTGGAGTTTATATAGATCATCTATTAGCTAGATTTATAATAAATATGACCTCCACCAATCCAAACCATAGGGTGGTATACTTCTGCCAGTCAGAAAGCCACTAGCAACTTAACTAAGTCTACTTAATGAACTTCTGACATTCGACACATAACTTAATTCTCAGAAATTGACATAATCAAACTGTAAAAGCCACTTATTTGTATAGTTATGTTGATATCAGTAATTAGTGGCTATAAACTTGCCTAAAAGCCTGTTTTTGAGTTCTATGAATGCTACATTTCTGTTCTATGAATGCTACATTTCTGTTCGACTTTTATGCCTACTTTTAGTCATCATATCTCAGAATTCACTGAAATATCATACCACTATTCACTGTCGTGTGAAGAACTCAAGAGACAAATGCTAAATCTGTTACTAAAATAAGGCAGACATATGTCCTTCAACCTAGTTTCCCAATAAATAGACAAGGCAAGGCAGTGCTTCTTGTTAAGATAATTATGTCCTTTTTATTATTATTATTTTTTAGCTGTACTGGCCAAAGGCCAGCAGAGCTAATGGGACGACGTGTTGTCCGACGTCTGTCCGCCGTCCGTTAACTTTTGCCTTGTGAACACTCTAGCCCCTTCGTTTTTCGTGCAATCTTAACCAAACTTGGCCAAAGTCTTTATATCAATGAGAACTCGGATGAGTTCGAAAACCGGCCAGATCGGATCAGTAACACCAGAGTTATGGCCATTGTTTTGCTGAAAAATCCCATTTTCTGCCTTGTGCACTGTCTAGCACCTTTATTTATTACTTGATCTTTACCAAACTTGCACAGATTATTAATAGCAATAAAATCTTGGATTAGTTCGAAAACCAGCCAGAACGGACCATTTACGCAGGAGTTATGGCCCTTGCTTTTGCTAAAAAAATCCATTTTCTGCCTAGTGAACACTCGAGCATCTTCATTTATTATTTGATCTTTACCAAACTTACATTGTCAATGGTGCAACAAGTGTCGAAACACTTAATGGTAGAATTTGTTTGATAGTTGTAGTTGTTTGCTACTATTACAGTTTGGCACTATTACTAGTGTCTAGTGGAGAGTGGAACTTGTACGGATCCTCAATAGTCCCAGTTGGAAGCCTTCTTGCTTGTTGAAGGGGTGGGGTAGACTAGCTATGAGCTGCAGGTCAGGGTAGTCCTAATTGGAAGCTGTACTGCCCTTCTCCTTCAGGTGGTGGGTTTTGTTGCTGGAGTTCTTCTCCCCATGCTTTTCTTTATACAAGTCCTTCAGGTATAGGAGATAGATTTGCTGCATATTTGTTGAGCTTATTCCTGCTGGTACTGTTGTTTTAGTCGTTTCTCCCACTTCATTTAAGCGCTTTTGGCAGCTTTAACCTTCTTTATTCGAGATGAACATTCGCTCCGATGATTTGAATTTGCCTTAAGTTTAAACACTATTTTATTCACAATTTGTACAGTTTACATATACATCAATGTACAATAGTAATAACAGTAAAAACAGTAAATTAGGATCCAGAAGAAATCTAAAAGCTTGTATATATGTCTCCTTGATCGTGGTATAAAACGTTTATAATATTAGCGCTAGTATACATGAATTAAATGACTGTAAATGGTTAAGTGTTTAGTCGGGATCCCTGCTCTTCACGCAAGATTTTGTTTTCTTCCCTTTTGATCCCTCTGTTGGGTTAATTTAACTAAATTAAATACATTTATCATAGGGTAATTTGGTTGTCCTTAGCCACACATGCCGGTATGCAAAAGTTAATTTTGCAATGTCTTATGGTTGCGAATATACTCTAAGAAAAGAGAGGCAATCACTAAAGATGATGATGATAATTATGTATTCTAGTAGTAGTGTTAATGCTCAAAGTCCACATCCATCTCTCGTATGAGTTTTTCAAAACCATTGACCCCCACATATCCCAGGTAATTAAAATCTATCGAGCTGGCAGCTATCTGTAAATAGTGACACTCGTTTCTGGAGGCGACCAAGTCATCCAACACTCTAGAATTGTCCTTTTGTTCGGCCACCTTGGCCTGTAGCGAAAGAACCCCATCCTCCAACATGAATGTCATCTCCCTCTGTAATCTCAACAAATCTTCATAAGTGCTTGTCTGACGCTGAGTTCCCGGACTGAGTTCCCAATCTCCTCATTTCTAATAAAGCCAGCCCTTAGATCATCGTAGGGGCGTCCGTGGCCGAGTGGTTAGAGTCTCTGACTTGCAATCACTTGCCCCTCACCGCTGTAGGTTCGATCCCTCAGGGGCCTAGGAATCTTTATGTGAGGAAGCTATCCAGCTGGCTTGCGGAACATCGGTGGTTCTACCCAGGTGCTCGCCCGTGCACGAAAATTGCCCAGAGGGGCACCTGGGGTCTTCCTCCACCAGTGGAAGTTGGAAAGTCGCCATATGACCTTTGCTGTTGGTGCGACTATAAAGTCCAATTCAATTAGATCATCGTAGGACTGTGTTCCAATGGCCACGCCCCTAGTCTTAACCATGTCTCTCATCTCTACTGTCTGCTACAAAATATCCCTTGATGCGGCTAACCACTTCACGAAAATGGTCTTCATCTTGAAGAAACCGATAAAATAAGGTCACCAAGACACTGGCAGCCTGCCTGATGTTTTTAGGCAATTATATTATAGCAAAATATATAATTTCACATTGTTACCTTGCAATTGTTTTTGAAAATGTTCATGTTACGATAAGGATTTCTGTGTCTGATGTGTCGGACATATAATCAGTGCCAAATACCCAAGCTGTAAGAAAGTAACATTTTGATGCAGTTCTGATTTACTACATATACTGATTAAAGATTATAACCAAAAGTACGCTGTTACAGATTGAGAATATAATACTGTATAAACGCATAATGAGCCGGGACATTAAACTACATGTAGTATCTAGATAGTACCACACAAAGAACATGTGACCGTAATTTTATTAAATTACATGGTTGCACCTTCTAGGGAAACAGCATCTGTCTAATTTTAGCTCGACTGATCTTCAGCAGAGCTTATGCCGTGGTGCGTCGTCCGTCCGTACGTACGTTCGTCCGTCTAAAACTTTTTTTGTGGCGACTACTCCTCTGAAACTACTTGACCTATTTTCATGAAACTTCACAGGAATGTTGCTCTTGATGTTCTAGATGATCCTAGCAAAAATTCAGGTCGTCCGGACATTCAAGGTGGCTGCTAAAAATAGATTTTAAAAATGCAACTTTGTGGCGACTACTTCTCAAAAAATGTAAGTGATATTGCATTTGAACCTTAACCAATATGACTGATGCGACATGTTCTTGGTCCTAATCAAGATTGATTTTGATTCGATTCAAACATGGGTGCCAGCGGCCATCTTTGTTTACATAGAGTTATATAGGAAAAACTTGTGGCAACTACTCCTCTGAAACTACTTGACGGATATTTATGAAACTTCACAGGAATGTTTCTCTTGATGTCTAGTTGATACTAGCAAAAATCAGGTCGGCCGGAAATGGCTAAAAATAGATTTTAAAAATGCAACTTTGTGGCAACTACTTCCCAAAAAACATTTTTTTTGATTTTGATTTGGAACCTTTACCAAAATGACTGGAACAACATCTTGCAGTCTGATCAGGGTTTACACTGTCTGGGTGCTCATCAGTCATTTGACCGAAACAACCCTTTGTACTATAAATGGACTGGTTCAAATTCTAAGAAAGGACATTCCATTATACATTCATATAATAAAGGATTAAGTCTCCTTTGTATTTTTGGCTCTCAGAAAAAGACTGGAAAAAAATTGTAGGATTTTAAGATTTTATTTTGATTCTGATTTTCCAAATATAACCACTGAGAAAAGAGCAAATCTACTTGTACTAGTGAGATAGTAACCTAATTCTCAGGAGAAATTGCACAACATGACCTGTAACTTGGTCACACATCTGCTATATTCCATTTATGTTACAAAATGGTGATTTGCAGAAATTACTGTTGAGCAGCAATTATACTAATATACTAAGGTTGATGTTGTACGGGATTTAATTGATATAGCTTTACAATTAAAATTTGTGGTAGCATTATGACATTTTTATAAGCTGGAAAAATATATATTCTTTAGACTAGGATAACATTGAATGAGATTATAAGGTTGCATAGGTAATGTTGCATAATAAATCATACACTGAAAGGAAAAAGAAACGCAGTGTGCGTATTTCCGCTATATATTGCATATACTGCACACTTAATTCCATATATATTCCAAGGAAATCCCAAGATGTTTTGTAAAAAAAAAGTGCAGTTAGTTAGAGAAAGGACACAACTGTGATGTTGTAGACGTTTTAATCACAGTACACGTAAGAAGAAATTCATAAATGCTGAAGTTCCTCTTTGAAAAATTGAGCCAGTTCAGTACTGTATTTAATGTTAAGTGATTTAACGCCTAAGTTTGCTAACCTGCTTAAGCCAAATGCGCATTCTGATGATAATGAATTTTTAAAGGGGTAACCATTGGTGTGTTCAGTGCTGTTTAAACCTTCTTTCTAAAATGACAGGCCTGATGTCTCACTGTACCATTCGATTAGCAGTAGCATATTAAACATACAATATATAGCGGAAATACGCACCCTGCATTTCTTTTTCCTTTCAGTATATTATATTTAGGAATATAGGAATGTTGCTCTTGATTGGTCCTAAGTAAAAATCAGTTTGGCCTAAAATTCAAGATGGCTGCCATGGCTAAAAATAGATTTCAAATACAATGTTTTGGCTAATTCTCTAAAACCATAAGTGGTATCGGTTTGGTACCTTCACCAAAATGACTTTCATAAAACTTTACAGGAATGGTTGTCTTGATATCCATTTAGTCCCAAGTAAAAATCAGGTTGGCCGGAAATTCAAGATGGCTGCCACAGCTTAAATACAAGTTTGTGACGACTACTTCTCAAAAATCGTAAGTGGTATTGATTTGGAACCTTTACTAAAATGACATGTAGTTGGTCCTAAATTAAAAAAAAAACACATTTTGATTCCATGGCAAACATGGCTGCCAGTGACCATCTTTTTTTAGATAAAGTGATATATATATATAGGAAAAACTTGTGACTATTTCTCTGAAAGTGTTAAGTCTTATTTCCATAAAACTTCACAGGTTCCCATGGCTGATCTAGCTATCAAAATCTATCCGTAGAGCTTCAAGGTCATTGACCTCTTGTTGTGTTAAGCACCTCAGGATGTAGTGATGCAATAAGTGGACGAATGACTGCTGGTATGAGATGTTCTGCCTCATTGTCAGCCCTCTTTTCTGCCCTCTTCAACTTTACAGCTTCTCTGTCTTCTGGGAAAAGTTCCACTAACTGTTTAAAGGAAATCTTGCTGGCATAAACTGTGGAGTTCTCAAGGATCCATCTATAGGATTTGCCTCTGAACAATCCAACCTGAAGTTCATGTTTGCCTAACAACATTAGCTCTCCTTCTGGCAGTGACATCTGGAACCTCGACACCCAAGGGAACAAACGTACAATCAAAAGCTTGTCGTCGGTACCATTGAGAAATTTCTCAGATCCAAGTTTATGGCTTAAATGTGAAAAGAATTTGTGATAAGCTGAATGTTCACCATCCCAACGTAGGCACAGCGGCCCTTAGAAAATGGGATATTGGTTTGTTTTGCCTACAAATAATGCTTCTACTGTAGTGATGAAGGCTTTTCCAAAACTGAAAGTTCTGTCTATTCCCAAAACACTAGCATCATTGTTGACCCTGTCTTTGCTCTATCAAGAGTTTAAGCTAATGACAAGCTAGCTATTTCAGAGGCTTTGAGAAGACACTAGTCACAATGTCAGCTACTGTTGTCATTTTGATAGAAATTTAAAAAGATCGGACAGGGAAAGTAGCATTCAAGGAGGACAGTAAACCACAAAACACAGAAACAAACACGCAAACAGACAAACAAGAAAGCAAAAGCAATAATAAATGCAAACGACATCACAAACACAAAAGGGTTGACAATAGGGCTACCGCCTTGGAACGGTCAGTGGCAAAGTAGGTCGTGTGTTGATGTCTTACGAGCTTCACGTAGTGGCTGCAACTCTGAAATGCTAACAATACTGTAATTTGAGGACCTACTGGAAGATTGAATTGTTTTCAAATTAGTTTTCATGTTAAATAAATGCTTTATGGGTATTTTGTCAGAATAAAAGAGAAAGCTGACCAAGGTATACTTAAAATTGAATAATTAATGTTAAGTAAAGTTTGAACTTTGTTAACAATATATTAAATACGTTCATTTCAATTGTTTACCTAATGATGGGCAGGCTGCAGATGTTGACTGTAGAGAAGACGTCACAGTGTTAGCCAACATTGTTGTTTGGTAGGTCAAGATACTTGTGTTGATGTCTTACGATCTTCAGCTAGAGGTTGCGACTCTGAAAAGCAAACAGTAATGTAATTTTAAGATTTGTTCTGCAAAAAGAATATTGTTTTGTTTTTATATGTAACAAATTTACATATTAGATCACAGTAAAATGTTATGAATATAGGAATCTGGTCAGTGGCATGGCAAGAGTTTATATTAATGGTATTTATATACATAGATTTTCTATTAAATAAAGTTCATTTAAGTAGTTTAAATACATTTAACACATGGTAATTTTGTTTCATGATATGCACAATTGCAGAAGTTAATTTTGTAATGTCTTTAGGTTGCGAATATACTCTAAGGAAAGAGCACAGCCACATCTCCTCAGATTTACTGCTGGATGTTATAGCAGAACCATGGTTGGAAGGACCCATTTTCTTGGAGGGGTGACTCTTTTTGGCTTCATCTGTGGATCTCTTGACAGCTGCTGTGAAGCTGCTTGAGGGCCTGGAGGAGGCTGAAAACAATTCCACTGACGTCTGATCAATCTTCAATCTCTTGCATGAGGTATCTCCACCCTCCTTGTGACCTAGCCCTGGGGTCTTTGCACTGAAGGTGACACTGGAGGAGAGTGTTTTTCTGGTACCTCTGACCTTGATCTCTTCTGGCAACAATGTCTCTCTCGAGGTGCTTGACAAATTGGTGAAAGCAGTGGGAGAAGGAGATAGTCTTCACTTTCCTTAACTTTCCCGTCACCTCCATTTGCAATTTAGGCAAGGTAGCTGGCAAAGAAGCAGTCTCTATATAGTCCAGCCTTCTTTCTAGGTCAGGGTTATCTCACAACCGGTAGTCCCTAGATGGTCTTTTTGATGTTGATTTTGCATCATAGCAGGTGCTCTTTTTGGTACTCTTTTTGGATGGCATTTGTTGTATGTATTCTTGAATCCAACTATCTGATACCAGGGTCCTAGCACTCTTGGCCAGCTCTCGTATCCAGGTGGAGTTAACTTTCCCTCTCCTGGCTAACTGTCCATCAGCAAGTCTTGAACTTCTGCTTCCTTGATCCCCACTACATTAAATAGTCCACGGCACAATTCTGTTGGATCAAGCAGTGTCAATGATGCTGTTTTCTCCCTTACTTTGTCCCGGAAATCCCTTTTCGGAACAGTTATCTTGTCTCCTTCCATAATCTAGAAGGACAAAAAAATTACACCAACCAATTCAAGTGGTACCTTAAAGAAAGGAAATTCTGGTGGTGTTCCTGGTTGAGTTCCTAGTGGTGTTCCAGGCAGTGTTCCTTTTTTCGCGCGTTTCTTTTTCCCATATTCCCATGCCACTAAACCAAGTCTCCACTCCACAAATGACGACTACAGTCTCCTCGCAAAACCAATTTCCAAAGTACTGTCTATGTGATGGAGGTTGCCTTTGCTTTTTACATTTACTGCAAATTACAGTATTTGTTCTTTTAACATATGTCCTAAGAACACCTCAGTGGTATATGGAATGGAAGGCCCCTGTTGGTGCGGCACTACTGGTGAAGCACTTAAATTGAAAGGGACAGTCGGGGGGGGCCTATGTATGCAGCAGGGAAGGGAGTAATATTTTGCTGAATTGCAGTTGATGCAGAAGTGGGCACTTGCCACTGCATTTGTTGTGGCATAGCGTAGGGCATTTGCCATGACATTTGTTGTGGCATAGCGGAGGGCATTTGCCATGGCATTTGTTGTGGCATAGCAGGTGGCATTTGTTGGGGAACAGTTGGCATTTGTTGTGGCAAAGTGTGTACTAGCCATGGCATTTGTTGCCATGTTGGATTCTGTTGCAAAGAGGTCATTTCTGGCAAAACACCTGGTGGTTGAATTTGTTTGCTTGTTGCAACTGACTTTGGTGTTTTACTCACACGTCTCTTCAATAGTTTGGTAGTACCACTAGTGTCTGGTGGAGAATGAAACTTGTGAGGGTCCTCAATAGTTCCAGTAGGAAGCCTTCTTGGGTTTTGAAGTGGCGGGGGTAGACTTCGAGCTGCAGTCAATGGTGACTTCCGATAATTAATTCCCTGGCACAGCAACTGCCTCTCCTGCTTCTTTCCACGTCAATTATACCTAAAATAAAATCATATAAAGTTACACTCTTGATCTGCAAATAAAATAAAATATTTTTAGCAGACAAACACCTTTCTTAAAATACAGGTTGAAAGGTACAGGTTTGCTATAAATGAAAAACACCTCTACTTAAAGATAAGGGATTTAAAACATTAATAGTTAAATAGAATCTCATAAAGAAAAACTATTCCTGATGAAAATGAGACTGTATCAACTAATGTGAAGTTATACAAGTTGCAGTTCAAGGTCATAGCTACCTGCAACTACTGTACTAATCAACTACTTTACAAATCAAATACGCCTTTTTAGATTGATAATACATATTACGACAGCCAATGATAATACATATTACGACAGCCAATGATAATACATATTACGACAGCCAATGATAATACATATTACGACAGTCAATGCACTCCCATTTACAGTAAATCTTAGGGCCATCATGCGTATTATTCCCTTAATTGTTTTATAAGGTTGAGGATTGATGTTTTTGTTATTTCTTTCAGCCAAACACAATAAACTAACCACTGTGTCAAAGTAAAAATGTTGATCTCTGGCAACTGCAGTCTGGTCTCCTCCATCACCCTGGCATTATCAAGAACACACCATCGTATATGACTATGCATTTCCAATAAGTCGCCATCTTGTCGCTTTCTTTTTCTTATCAACAGAGTATTGGGCAGAGCTGGGAAAGATCTCACACAGTGCTAGTGGTCGCCTCCACATTTCTGTTACAATCAGGCCACTGTGATGGACCAGCATTTGGTCCCAGTAAACACCTGTTATTCAAATTTGAATAGTTTTTCAATATTTAAAATATGATAAGGAATATATCACAATTATGGGTAAAAACAAATATTGAAAAGGTAAAGTTTAATATTTTATTCAAGCAAAATTCATTATTTGGTTCAAGAACTAATGATGAACTTTTCATGAACCTGAATGTGGTTCAAGAAATGTTCATGAAATATTCTTGACTTGGTTTAAACCCCAGTCTAATGTAGTTACTACATGCAATTGAAGGCGTGTCTAGAATGGTAATAAATGTGATCTGTCTGGTCAAACCAGGGTCAGTTCCCTAGAATGTAAACAAGCCTGTATGAGAAAATAGTGGACCATGCAATTTTGAGATGAATGCATACACACTGTATATATTGTTTATCAATGATTCTCTGATCTACCTGCACATAATCCCTGTGAGGTGATGATGCAGTATGGGTAGATATACGTTGATTACATGAAAACACAGTTTTTATAATATTGCATAATTTACAGTTTTATGTGTGTTCATAATGTTTGGTCATAAACTATATGGCAAGCTATTTTACTGTTTATTTAATGTTACAGATATCTACATTAAAGTAGATATGCAGATATGAGATATTTTATATATTAAAGGAGATATCATATACTTGTAGATATATATTGATTAAGAAGACATCTTATAAAGTATGTCAGATTATAATCGTCATTAATAACTGAGATATCTGATTTAAATTTCTAATTCTGATACATTTTAAACGTTTTGTCTGAATTATTAATGTAGATATCATATATCTTATAAAGTATAGTAAATATCTGAACTAAAATGTTTATATCAGATATCTGCTGTTTTAATGCAGATATCTGATGCAGAATAGTAAATATCTGACAAAATAATGTAGATATCTGTAAAGTTGAATAAATAGTAAATAGCTTGCAATAAAAATGAGCTCTTTATAGTTTCTAACTTCACAATAAGATGTGTTTATCGTCTGCTGTTGTAATATGTATTTATTAAAGGGGCATAACCATCTCCTTATAGTTAAATGCAGTAACATATATGATACATTTCATTTATTATGTAGACTGATTTTACCAACTTTATAAACATGATGACTCATTGGTTGTCGTTCTAGAATTAATATACCGTATATAAACAAATAATAAAAACAACAGTAAGACAAACTAAAATAGAATTATTTTTTTATTTGTAAAATGTCTCCATAACTTTATTCCATATTTCACTGACAAATGTAAATGTTTTTGCTTTTAAGTTTTTGTGACCCGTCCTTCTTCATGGATTTTTCACATCTTCCCACAAAACAACAGAAGAACACTCTCTGTCAACATTTTCATTCCAGTCACAAATTGACATGTATGTCCTTATTCTGTATTCTTTTTCACCGAAAGTAATTCGTTTATTATGGTATATTAACGTGGCATTGTTATACGACTCCACATAGTGTGTGTCAATATAATTTATGTAGTCTTCTGGTGTTCTGTAAATCTGTAACTTCTGTATTGCCTTGGAGAGTAAGCTAATGGCTACAGGGTCCTTTAATGTGCACTTGCTGCATTCATAAAGTTCTCCTTCCAAATGACATCTTGAATCAGCTGCACAATTTGAATGATTCCCTTTATAGTGCTCTGGAATATTGTCAAGCAACTCTTTTAATTTGCTTGGAGAACCATTGCAGTGTTTCATCGCATGATACGTTGCAGTTTTGACAGCTGCACCTTTGTCAGCCAATTCTTCATGCCATGTAATCCCCAAGTCCTTCTTCGGTCCACTTGTGATAGCTTTCATAGCTTTTGTAATACCTTTAGCTGCATGCCAGGTATCATTGGCGTTTTTCACCTCCTTGTGTTCACTTGATAGGTATTTGTTTACAGATGAGTTCCTGTCATGTCCATGAATTCTTATTTTAATATCTTTACTATCAAAGTCTTGATACATACGTTTAACCCCGATCAGTTCATGACGTTGACTTACTGGCTCATCTGTCTTTGTTATTGTTTGTGCAGAAATGACTTGGTGTGTAATTCCGCCTAATGCGATGATGTCAGAAAATGCACTGTTTTTTCTTGTCCCATGTCTAGCGTCTGTTATGATGTCAATGCCTTCAAAATATTCTGGATATTCAAAACGTGACAATGTTTGTTCAGTTTCATTATGAACGGCATCTTTTAAAGATTGTTCCGCTTCTTCTTTTGTTGCATGACAGTAGATCTCATGGACATCTGCAAACATAGTTTCAGAGCAAGCACCTATACCAGCAGAATGGCAAAATCGATTATACTGAACAAGTCTCAATCCAGAAGTGTTCATGCAATGTATCATACGCAGATTAGCAAGAAATTTTCCACCTTCTACACGTGGAGAAGAATCCACCTTCAAAGTATGTTCTGCCGCACAGTTTAAATAAAACTTCCTGACATGGCCAAATGATTGAGTTTTAGACACTTCAAGATGCTACTTGCACGTATGGGCATGCTCTTGAACTCCGTTTACTATATTAGTCATTGCTGAATTGGTACATAAAAAAAGATCCTCCATTGTCTCACTCTTAAATTGTTGCAATATAAGTACTGCCTGAAATGATCATTATCAGATTGGCTTGTTTCGGGCACTGCCTGTTGATTTGTTTCAACACCATGACTTTCTAGGAAATAATCCAGAACGTTGCTCAAAATGCTGTAATTGCTAACACTTGAAATTTTCTCATCAGCGCATAATTTCGCTCTATCAAGTTTATTGAATAACAATGTCTTTTCGTGCTCACTTTCCGCATAAAACCGTAATGCTCCAGTCACAAGCTGTTTTCCTTGCAACTTTCGTTTCTTATTTTTCTCTCTCATGACATCTCCAGTATTATACTTATGTTGTTGTCTGTTCAAAGTTTTTCTTTCTTCTGCTTTCAAACGTGTTGTATTTCCCTCTAGATTATTAGCCATAGTCAGAATTCTGTATCGATGTGTATTTGTATAAGCACTGGGTTTACTGCACTGGATGATCAGATTGTCTTGGACCTTATAAACTGACTTCACTCTTAGACAATATAAAAGGGCTCATTTACACAAGCCACATGAAATGTCATAAATCGCACAAGCCAGAGTGACCACATGCAGGTTCTTGTTTGCTTTACATATTCACCTCTATCAGCAGATGTTGCTTGTTTCATTGAAAATTGTCAAAAAGAACATGTACTTTGTTAGATATTTACATGTGTGTGTGTGTGGGGGGGGGGGGGGGGGGTGGGGGGGGGGGATGGGAATGGGAATGGGAATACCTTTAAATGAAATTGAGCTCATTAAAATCATTTTTGTTTAATATTTAGTTTCAGGGTCGTATTATTCATATAGAGCATACATTAACATTAAAAACTATAAGCGTGTTTAGTTAATATTTCTGTGATTTTTATGTATTTTTCTGAACTTCAGTTTTTCTTTACAAAAGGTCGCCAACTTTGATGTCTTTTAAGCCACCGGCAACATCACAGTTAATTGCTTCATAGGTGACTTTCCACATGTTTGACTTATCTTTCTGTATCCCTACCCTGCGAAGATGTGCTTGACATTGCCGTATTCTCATAACTTCTTTTAATACATTGCCAGTACCATGTACAGTTTGAAGCAACAATGCATTGCAGTCTTCAAATGAAAAACAGCTCCATGCCCACAGTGGTCCAAACTTTTTGACATAAAATATTAAGGGGGCACCAGCATTATGGACATTAATTCCACAAGATCCTCTCCCATAGAGTTTCTCAAAAGACGAGTAAAAACTATCCAGTAGCATTTCTGCTCTTTCTAGAGCGGTTTGTGTGATCTCATCTCCTAGTAATATGTATATAGCTTCTGACAGACAGGCAAAATGTTCAAGGTAGTTGTCAGGGAGAACACCAATCAAACAGGGAAGTCCATAGTACATTAGCCAACTTTGCAGTTCAGTTGCTTTAAAATGACGGTATTTATTTTCTAAGTCTCTTGGTAATCTCTCAATATACTCGGGAGGTATGATATTTTGCAGTTTTGCTGAAATACTTTTTAAATGCTTTCCAATAAAATATTCCTTACTGCTTTCTGTAGGAGAAAACCATTTACTTAACAATAGTTTAGCTATACCGAGTAAAATCCCATTTTTCTGTAGCTTCTTGCATATTGGTTTTTACTGTTTCGCTATCTCTCAGGGGAAAGTGTGTTCACCTCTATAAGGGTAGCATCTTGAATAACCCTTTCCATGTTTGACGCATTCTCCAGACTTCTCACATGTAATACAAGCATGTGTTCAATTGAAAAAGGTCATGTTCAAAACTGAAGCCTTTGCTGTTAAGCCTAATGTTCCGCATACAACAGCAAGTTTAACATTAAATATTTGACCTTCTATTTCAATTTCAATGCCTTCTCTGTACAGTCTGTTCATCTGCTCACTAAAAATGTGCATGAACTGCTTAAATGGAGGTTTACCTTTACCTTGCCAAAGGCCTTATAACAGCATGTCATCACGGGCAAACCAAGACTTAATTTATTGACTGCTAAAAAGATTGGCCATAGTTCTATATGGGATGAAGAACAAAGATTCACGCCATCTGTGTTAAAAATTGCCGTTAGGTTTTTTATTGCCAGATAGAAAATGTTCATTTTGAAGTAATCTCTGATAGAACTCTCCATCTGTGATGTCGCTTACAACAGGAGAGCCTTTCCTGCTTTGGATGATACTTTTGCTGCTTTCGATATTTTGCCAAATACCTAAAAGAGTAAATAGAAGTTCAGAAAATTAATTTTGACATATTAAAGTTGCCCTATTTTGCTAACATTTCTAAAATAATATATAACATTATCAATGACATGTACTCTATAAAACATGGGTTAAGTGGCTTACTTCCAGTATTGTGTAAATGACTTACTTAAATAATTCATAAATCAAATCGCCGTTTTTGCGCACAATACATGGTTTGTTAACAAACATTGAAAAAGACGGGATGTAAAATACAAAAAAAATGAAATTCAAACTACATGTTATTTTTATTTACATGTACTTCAAAACACCACCAAATAAGCAGAGTAATTTTACAAACGTATACTTTTCTTATTTTTAGCTCTACAGTAGAGCTTATGCCGTGGTGCGGCGTCCGTCGTCCGTCCGTCCGTCCGTCCGTCCGTCCGTAAACTTTTATTTGTAGCGACTACTCCTCTGAAACTACTGGATGGATATTGATGAAACTTTACAGAAATGTTGCCCATGAAGTCTAGTTGATCCTAGCAAAAATTCATGTTGATGTGAAATCCAAGATGGCTGCCAAATCTAAAAATAGGTTTTTAAAAAACAAGTTTGTAGCGACTACTTCTTGAAAACTCTAAGGGATATTGATATGGGACTTATTCTAAAACGATCAGCATGACATGATGTTGGTCCTTGTCGAACATCGTTTTGATTCGACGTTAAACATGGCTGCCAGCGGCCATCTTTGTTTACATAGAGTTATATAATGAAAACTTGTAGCGACTGCTCCTCTGAAACAACTTGACGGATTTTCATGAAACTTAACAGGAATGTTGCTCTTGATGTCTAATTGATCCTACCAAAATTTCAGGTCGGCCGGAAGTTCAAGATGGCCGCCACGGCTAAAAATAGATTTTTAAAAAATAAGTTTGTAGCGACTACTTCTTGAAAACTATAAGAGATATTAATATGGGACTTTTTCTAAAATGATCAGCATGACCTGATGTTGGTCCTTGTCGAAAATCGTTTTGATTCGACGTTAAACATGGCTGCCAGTGGCCATCTTTGTTTACATAGAGTTATATAATGAAAACTTGTAGCGACTACTCCTCTGAAACTACTTTACGGATTTTCATGAAACTTCACAGGAATGTTGCTCTTGATGTCTTATTGATCCTAGCAAAATTTCAGGTCAGCCTGAAAATCAAGATGGCTGCCACGGCTAAAAATAGATTTAAAAAAAAATAAGATTGTAGCAACTACTTCGTGAAAACTATAAGAGATATTGATATGGGATTTTTCTAAAATGATCAGCATGACATGATGGTTATCCGAGTCGAACATTATTTTGATTCGACGTTAAACATGGCTGCCAGTGGCCATCTTTGTTAGATAGGATTATATAATGAAAACTTGTAGCGACTACTCCTCTGAAACTACTTGACGGATTTTCATGAAACTTCACAGGAATGATGCTCTTGATGTCTTATTGATCCTAGCAAAATTTCAGATTGGCCTGAAATTCAAGATGGCCGCGACAGCTAAAAATAGATTTAAAAAAATAAGTTTGTAGCGACTACTTCTTGAAAACTATAAGTGATATTGATATGGGACTTTTTCTAAAATGATCAGCATGACATGACGGTTATTCGAGTCAAACATTATTTTTATTCGACGTTAAAAATGGTTGCCAGTGGCCATCTTTGTTTACATAGATTTATATAATGAAAACTTGTAGCGACTACTCCTCTGAAACTACTTGACAGATTTTCATGAAACTTCAGAGGAATGATGCTCTTGATGTCTAATTGATCCTAGCAAAATTTCAGATTGGCCTGAAATTCAAGATGGCCGCCACAGCTAAAAATAGATTTAAAAAAATAAGTTTGTAGCGACTACTTCTTGAAAACTATAAGTGATATTGATATGGGACTTTTTCTAAAATGATCAGCATGACATGACGGTTATTCGAGTCAAACATTATTTTTATTCGACGTTAAAAATGGTTGCCAGTGGCCATCTTTGTTTACATAGATTTATATAATGAAAACTTGTAGCGACTACTCCTCTGAAACTACTTGACGGATTTTCATGAAACTTCACACGAATGTTGCTCTTGATGTCTAATTGATCTGAACAAAATTGCAGGTCGGCCGGAAATTCAGGATGGCCGCCATGGCTAAAAATAGATTTTTAAAAAATAAGTTTTGTAGCGACTACTTCTTGAAAACTATAAGAGATATTGATATGTGACTTTTTCTAAAATGATCAGCATGACATGATGGTTATCCGAGTCGAACATTATTTTGATTCAATGTTAAACATGGCTGTCAGTGGCCATCTTTGTTTACATAGAGTTATATAATAAAAACCTGTAGCGACTACTCCTCTGAAACAACTTGACGGATTTTCATGAAACTTCACAGGAATGTTACTCTTGATGTCCCATTGATCCAGTTTAAACCTCTCAGGATCAGATTTATTGCCCGTGCAAAGGTGGCTGGAGCATTACACAGACCAAACGGCATCCTGACATACTCATACAACCCGTACTTTGTGATAAATGCGGTCTTATTCTTGTCAGAGTCCTTTATTCCAATCTGCCAATATGCGGAGTTGGCATCCAACTTGGAGAACCACTGATTTCCTGCGAGGGTGTCAAGGCAGTCATCGACCAATGGCAATGGGTATACATCCTTAATTGTCGCTGCATTTAGTGCCCGATAGTCAATACAAAACCTTACCGATCCATCCCTTTTCCTAATCAGGACCGGAGCCGATGCCCATTCTGAGATAGATGGCTGTATGACCCCTGCCTCTAGCATCTTCGTCAGTTCGGCTACTTCTTCCCCTGCAAATTTGATCAGTGTGCGTCGCATTCTCTGCTTCAGTGGTTTGGTGTCTCCTGTATCGATCTGGTGTTTGATTGTTGTGAAGCTTCCCAAATCATACGAGTGTTCAGCAAAGACATCCTGAAACTCACAAAGAGTCCCCAGTGAAAATGTACACTGAAATTTCACTGAAAGAATTGGGCAAAATAACAGTGAAATTTCACTGAAATTTCGGTGAGATTTCACTGAAATTTCGGTGAGATTTCACTAAATTTCAGTGAAATTTCACTGAAAGAATTGGGCAAAATAAAAGTGAAATCTCAGTGAATTTCACCAAAATTGAAATTTCACTGAAATAATTGGGCAAAATATATGAAATTTCACCTGAATTGGTAAAAATAACAGTGAAATCTCAGTGAAATTTCACCAAAATTTCAGTGACATTTCATTGAAAATACAACAGTTCAAGAACAATTCTTAAATTTATAATGTTCGATCTACATCACTTAGAAGACCTACATGATCATACTTGGTGAAATCTTGCATATGATACTGAATCAAATAATATCTGCAGTGCTGAAAACCATTTTTCTAGCAACAAAAAAAAACAAAGTCAAATCCGCGAAAACATATGACAATAGGGATTTGGCTTTAAAATAGAGTTTCCACTGTCTACATTTAGAAATTTCCTCTTTCAAATACAACTATTACCTGTATAAGATCCTTTGATACAATAAGTAATGTAAGTATAGTCACAAAACACTTACTTTTAATCATTAAATGGTGCAAGGAAAAACTATATTTGTTTCAATTTCCAGTCAGAAATTCAAAAGGGTGTCATTTTATTTGCACTTTTGTCAGAATCACTGCATTTTATTTGCACTTTTGTCACAATCACACTCCTAAACCAATCAATTTATCTTCATATAAAACTTCCTACACATATCAAGGTAGCGGTCCTGTGATGTATTTTGATATAAAACAACACAATTTGGCAATTATACATTCGAAAAATCTTTAAAATTGAGTTGTTTTTTTCCAGGCTTTAATTATCTATATATATCATTTCCCCCGGGCTCCCAGCTGCATTTTCAGTAGGGTGAGTTATATGATGTACTATGTGAGCATATATCTGTCTGTCTAAATGAATAAATGTGTGTAGAGAGAGAGAGAGAGAGAGATATGTCATTGAAATTTCAATCAATTATAATTCTACTGAAATTTCACTGAAATTTAATTGAAACATTTCACTGAAATTTCACCGAAATTCACTGAAATTTCACTGAAATTTGGTGTTTTTACTGAGATTTTGTCAATATTTTCAGATTTCACTGAAATTCACTGAAATTGAAATTCACTGAAATTTCACCGAAATTTCACTGAAATTTCACCGAAATTTCACTGAAATTTTGCTGCCTTTTTCACTGGGGGTATGCTTTAACTCGAAACTATTGTGGAGTCAAGTTGTCCCTCGAAATTTCCATCATCCCTTTGATGTGATCAGGTACGGTATTAGCCCCTTGTTGCACTCCCTGGGCAACATCATTATACTGTCGCGTTCCCTGGGCAACATCTTCATGTACTTCGTCCATGACCTCTGCTGCTACAGCTGTTGCTACCTCTGTTCCTTTCTTCACGACATGGTAGTTGTCAGTCACATTTGCAACACAGATTAAGGGTGCATGGTCGCCACAGTGTACTGTCCTGGGGATCATTACTTTTAATCATTCAATCGGTTCCACCACATAGTCTGGCATATTGTCACTTAGCTTGCATTGAACTCGAAGTATGGAATGTGATGGGATCACTCGCCTTTTCACTACTGTTACACGTGCTACTCTGGGAGTTTTGGCTTGATTGCCAACCCTCATAGGTATCTTCTTGCCCTCAATGGTCAGACAGCTTGTGCTCATATTCAGGTTGGCTCCATGCTTGAACAGAAAATCAACCCAAGCAACATATCGTCTTCTATGGGGGCCACATGCAGGTTTTCGTTATAAATTTCATGACCCAGTCTCAGTGGTACTGGTCCCACCACGAACCCTTTCATCACCATCTCTCGCACTGCTGCCCGCATCCGGATGTCCTTTATCTTCGGAGGTTGATCCTTCAGTGATTCATACAACTTGTCTGAAATGATGGTCACCTCCGCAGCTGTATCTACCACTGCTTCCACTGTCTTATCTCCCACTGATATTGGCACTTGAAACAGTGAAGTGGACTTCACACTGCTTAAACGAGAACAACATCCTGGTCCACT
This sequence comes from Cyrtodaria siliqua, assembly GCA_037043455.1. NCBI lineage: Eukaryota > Metazoa > Mollusca > Bivalvia > Adapedonta > Hiatellidae > Cyrtodaria > Cyrtodaria siliqua. The sequence goes on from JAWPHD010001667.1 coordinate 200,268, forward strand.
TCTACAGGGCTTGCAGGCTCGGTAGCAACAAACTGGTCCTCTGCTTCGTGCTCGTTTAATGGAATCTGTTCCGGTACTGGTGTGTTTGCTATAACTGCCAAATCACTGAGGGGGCGTGATATATCTCCCTGTGGGAAAATCGTTTGGTGGGCCTCCAACACCCGTTCCGTGTATACCTGGTCTTCTTTGAGTGCTGTACACTTTGCTGCCTTTTTACTTGGTTCAGTGATTTCTAGAGTAGATAGGTCTTCCTTGAGACCTTTTTGTACTCTACTATTGGTCTGGCCAAAATGGTTTTCCCTAAGTCCCATTTTTTTAAAAAAAAAATTTTTTAAATTGACAGGGATATTTATTTTATCTATAAAATTGTAATTTGCATTGCAGTATGGATATGATATTACAGATGTATATCTCAACTTGATAACAACTGCTGTGCACAGAGTTGAAGCAAGATACAAGTAAAAATAAATACCTGTTTATATATATATATATATATATACAAGTAAAAATAAATACCTGTATACAGGTATTTATTTTTACTTGTATCTTGCTTCAACTCTGTGCATATATATATAAAACAAGATATCATCTATTGAACATATAATTAAAATCTATTAAATATACATAAATATAAAACAGATACTTCATAACAATTTTGTGTATTTGCATTTTATGGGGTTGGTTGAGATAAAATTAAGGTTACATGTACATGATGTAATTCATAAATTATAGGCAATAGAGAGGGGAGTGAGGACAGAGTATGTTCTGGCCTTCAAAGTGTCCATCTGGAAATTTTAGTCATAAAATAGCAATTGACATAGAAAAGTAGCAGTTATTGTTTATTAAAGAGGGATAATTGCCAATCTTGAACATTTATTAGCATATTAGCATTAGCACCTTGTTTTATTTATGCAGTAGCACATGCTTGCATATTATTAAAGAGACACAGAGCAATCTTGAAATTGTTATCAAGCATTAAAATTTGCATCTCGCTTTATTAATCCAGTAACATTTTTTTACTTTACACCTGCTTGCATATAATTAAATGAAATTTTCAACTTTCTCTTCTTATTCTACTACAGGTTTAAATATAATATTGGAACGCCGCTCGTTTTTAGAAAATCAAGATTGCCTGGTGTCCCTTTAAATACAATTTTGAGTTTTTCTTTTAGCAATAGGTAATATATAAATTAAAAACACTGGAATCATATGTAAAAATTAAATAAGTTATAAGTGCAATATAAGTAATAAGCAGAACTAATTGCTTTGAAAGTTATGAGCCACAATTACAATCACCGGTAAATTGTAAAGTTGAGTTCCAGGTTAAACTTTTTTTTAAAGGGAAATAATTCAAACAGTATAATTCAGAGAGTTATGGTCCTTTATAAAATGTGTTGTTTTTTTGGACCATGCTGCATTTGTAGACCTTATACCTTGACAGGTATAAGCCACAATCAGCTGTCAGCAAAAGATTAACAGACATTCAGACGAACAAACAATATGGAAGTTATGAAAAAATAATGACACTATAAGTTTTTAAAAAATAAATTTTAAAAATATGTGTGGCAAGTAAAACAAATTATATGAAAAAAGTTTATCAAAAATGGAAAATATTCAGTTGCCCCGAACCCCCAACATATGAACATTCTGATGCTACTGCAAATGAAAAGGACTTGAATGTGTCCTAAATATTACTAATGGTTACAAAAATCTCACTCAAATACTTCTTTGATGATAGTAAGCATGATAAATAGTTAACAAACACCCAAACAATTTAAATATCGGCAATATACCTATTGAAATTTTACTTGTAGAGTTTGTAAAAATACCTTTCCTTTTGCAGGCTTTTTTATAAACCAAGGTCCACAGAATTGCCTTTTTATGTTTGTTTTTTATAAAAAGAATTCAATTTTATTTTTAGCTCGACTGATCAGAGATCAGCAGAGCTTATGTCGTGGTGCGGTGTCCGTCTGTCTGTCAGTCTGTCTGTCCGTCCGTAAACTTTTATTTGCAGCGACAACTCCTCTGAAACTACTGGATGGATATTCATGAAACTTTACGGAAATGTGCCCCATAAAGTCTAGTTGATCCTAGCAAAAATTCATGTTGATGTGAAATCCAAGATGGCCGCCAAAGCTAAAAATAGAGTTTTAAAAAACAAGTTTGTAGCGACTTCTTCTTGAAAACTATAAGTGATATTGATATGGGACTTTTTCTAAAATGATCAGCATGACATGATGTTGATCCTTGTCAAAAATCGTTTTGATTCAACGTTAAACATGGCTGCCAGCGGCCATCTTTGTTTACAAAGAGTTATATTGTAAAAACTTGTAGCGACTACTCCTCTGAAACTACTTGGCGGATTGTCATGAAACTTTACAGGAATGTTGCTCTTGATGTCTAATTGATCCTATCAAAATTTCAGATCTGCCAGAAATTCAAGATGGCCGCCACGGTTAAAAATAGATTTTCAAAAAATAAGTTTGTAGCGACTACTTCTTGAAAACTATAAGTGATATTGATATGGGACTTTTTCTGAAATGATCAGCATGACATGATGTTGATCCTTGTGGAAAATTATTTTGATTCGACATTAAACATGGCTGCCAGTGGCCATCTTTGGTTACAAAGAGTTATATAGTAAAAACTTGTAGCGACTACTCCTCTGAAACTACTTGACGGATGTTCATGAAACTTCACAGGAATGTTGCTCTTGATGTCTAGTTGATCCTAGAAAAATTTCAGGTCGGCCGGAAATTCAAGATGGCCGCCACAGCTAAAAATAGATTTAAAATAAATAAGTTTGTAGCGACTACTTCTTCAAAACTATAAGAGATATTGATATGGGACTTTTTCTAAAATGATCAGTATGACATGTTGGTCCTTGTCGAAAATCGTTTTGATTTGACGTTAAACATGGCTGCCAGCGGCCATCTTTGTTTACATAGAGTTATATAATGAAAACTTGTAGCGACTACTCCTCTGAAACTACTTGACGGATTTTCATGAAACTTCACAACAATGTTGCTCTTGATGTCTAATTGATCCTAGCAAAATTTCAGGTCAGCCGGAAATTCAAGATATCCGCCACGGCTAAACATAAATTTTCAAAAAACAAGTTTGTAGTGACTACTTTCTGAAATCCAAATCAATCAGTAGAGCTTCAAGGTCATTGACCTCTTGTTTATTCTGCTAAAACATTTTTATGTAAATTAATTGAAACAAGTGTAGATTGTTGTTCTGAAATTATTTACCATCCCAGGAACATACTGATGGCATAACATTTATCAAGTCATAACCTGAAATATAATTCAACTTCAAATACAATTACAATAAAGTCAATAGCTTCAAAAATGTCATTCCTCTAACTTGAATTTGCAAAAGAGACAAATACTATACATTTGCAGAAAAGAAAAGCTGTGTTGTTCTGCCTCTGCCCAAATTAATTTAGAAACATTATCTTCATATTAAATAAGTAACTATGACTTAAGACCAAAATCAGCAATTTGTTTTGTTCATACACAATATAAAACTAGAACCATTATTATTTGTTGTACTATAAGCCTGTGCTTATATTGTCAATTAAATAGTATATATATGATGATGTTCCAAGTGTGCTACCTGGCAGTGATATTTCGATAGTCCGAAAATGACTACACTAAACATTTAAGTCCGGTTGGCATTTAGATTTAGTGTTTCATCCACATGCTGAATTCTGCTTGTACCCGAGATTATGCCTTGCTGTATCATAGCAACCTCTACTGCCAGCTCAGGTCACAGCACTGAAAGTTGGTAGGACAGTCCTACCGGGCTTGGAATATTTTTTTCCACGAAGACCTTGAGAACATGAATATGTCATCTCAAAAATCCATATGTATACCATTGCCATTTCATCCAAGGCTGGAAAAGATGTTGATGTCCGAGTCTGGGCACCGACACTGCAAAACACTGTATAAGCAAACTGCCCGCAGTGGTATACAGTATATGTCATCTTCAAAAATCCATATGTATATCATGGCCATTCATCGCAGGCTGGGAAAGATGTTAATGATCCCATCCTCGTCGCCAAGGGAGTCTCATTTTTATTCCGTCTTCACCTAAGCCCAAATGGTCTGCCTTGAGTCCCATCGGCTGGCTTGTAACATGGCCATTTCCTATTCCGAGGGTCGGTCTTTGGCCTCCTTTCCCGACCCCGAGACGTTTAAATCGTCCAGATCGGCTTTGAACGACACATGTCGTTGTTTTTCCTGGTATCTTGGACAATCTCGCTAAAAGTGCCCCACACTACCACAATAGAAACATTTTCGATCCCCCGCACTTGGGGACGGGGACCTTCGGGACGGTGACTGTCGTGAACGGTTAGATCGCTTGACCTCAGCGGCAACCCACCTCACCTCGTTGGCGACTTTCTCCAATCCCGTCGCCATTCGGGACATCCCCTCTTCAAGAGCCTTCAATCTTGAATCCTGCTCCTGAAGCTGTTGTTGCTGTGGCTTCAGTGCCGGCCTTGACTGCCTCACGTTAAAGACAGGAAAATCTTCGTCATCTGTGCCACTGTCATCGTCAGCATCTTGCAGAACAGTGCAGGTCCTAGGACTTTTTTCAGTCCAGCGATACTTCGTTTCCCTGGGCCCTGCCTGCTTGCCGTACATGGCCTTGTGTACATATTTATACCATCGAATGGTATCCATTGCGGCGTCCATGGAGCCCGGTTTCAGGGTACATGCATGTTGACCGGCCGCATTGTCTTCGCATCCCTGGCAAAACTTGAAGACAGCCTGTCTACAGACGTGCTCCTCTGGAAGGTCTTTAAAAGCTTTATTTGCTAGTTTTCTAACCCTGTCCCCCCAATCTTCCAGCGTCTCGTCCTCAGTCTGGCACGATTGCTGAAACCTAGCAAAAGCGGCTTCCGGCAACTCCTTGGCACCAAAGCTCTTCTCAAGTTTTCTCATCATCTCTGGGAATGGCAAATCCTCATCCATCTCAATTAGGATGGCGTAAAACTCCTCCGCCTTACCAGAAAGGCTCCAACTTTTTCACAGCCCTGGTTTTCAGGCTCGTGTCCTCCCTATCACCGTCACTCCATGGCGACGATGGGTAGTAGGGTGTACTTGCCGTCCTCGTCGGGGTAATCTTTCCGGTGTGTTTAGCTGATGATTTAAGAGGAGGCGCCATGGCCTCGTCCTCGCTGTCATCCTCAGCTAATGGTAGTTTGCCATAGCAACCCGCAACCGTCTTGGCATCTATCGCCCTTTTCATGTCCTCCACGAACAGAGTTTGAGAGTCGTGCCCGGTATACCGGTATGCATATTTGGTTGGAAGCTTATGTAATCCCGCACTTTTTGCACCTTAAATTTTGGAATTGATTTAAGCATCTCCAAGGTGATGTTGCCATGCATTTCCTGTAAGCGCACAATATGTCGGGCTATCTTCTTGCCAGTGTTGGGGATCATAAGTAGTTCTTCCTCCTCACAGAAATTAATTTTCGCAGGTGACACGTGAGAGGCCATTGCGTAATTAAAGTAAGGGTGTACCAGCAGAAAGAAATAGATAATAAACTTTAATTATAAACTGCGTCCGTGGCAGAATATTAAACAGCTGCAAATGGGCTAGACTATTTTATTTATGTATTTTAAGTTCAAATATATCTACAAACTACCTATAAACTGCTTCTGTGGCAGAATACAAATTGTCTGCAAATGGACTGGACTAATATTTGAAATTTGCTTTTATTAAATATATTTGGTCAAGACAGATAATGCACAGGTTGGTATAGACAAACTGTGTGTAAACTACTGTGTGTAAACTGCTGCCATGACAGAAAGTAAATTGTATGTAAATTGACTGGACTATTGTTATTCATAAAATATATTAATCCATCCAGAACACATTTTGCAATGATAGTTTTGCGCTTACTTCGGGGTATCTGCTTTCCCTGGCAAGATATTTCCCAATTTAGGCGCCTTGGCTCTAAACTATCTTCGGATAATAATCAACGAATGGGATTGCAAAACTTCGAAAACTGAAAGCAGAACGCGAAAACCAATGACAAATGACTTAACTGCCCAAAAATCACTCAACTTTGGTGAATCCGGCCCAGTAACGGAACAGTCCGATGAAACATTGTCAATCCAACTGAAAAATATTCACGTACACTGGCAAGACCATTAAACTCTTGTGCCGAAATCTTTCAAAACAATTCTGAAACATATGTCATACGTATAACGGAAATACGTCTTCCGGTGGACAACTTCCGGTATCCGGTTAACGTATTTCATACTTCTTCCTGTGACACCCTCGAACTTTGGGGCGTTCCCTGCGCTTTAAATCACTTATTTATTAGTCCAACCTTGTCCCAATAAATAGTAAAGAAGCACTAAAATTGATTTAAACCGATTAATCGTGTTCTAGATTCACTGGAACGGTTTTCCAATTTGATGCTAGCCCCATGTCTTGGCTGCACCAAAATGGTGGATCAAAAAAGGTGATCACTTTTTGTCTGTAAATCTCCGCTTTCCAATTAATCCTCGTCGCCAATATTGTATTTCCCAGTAACTTAGAAGTATGACTTACCGATCAGCCCGTATCAGCAGCGCCCTAGTCTTAGCTAAGCTAATGGATGGTCTAGATCCTTGAAGACATACGTCCTTCTTGAGTGGGGTTATACAAAGTTCTGCCGGGAACCTGGCAAAGGTTGGACTGGTCTCCAGATGGTACCATCAGGATATGTAGGGGACGCAAAGGAGTGAAAGAACCCACATGACTTACAGATTTCACCACATTGATGGCGAGGTTAATCACACCAGAGGTATTATACTCGGATAGCAATGTCTATAAACCGGATCGCACACTTTCAATAACATTTATTTCATAGTATCATTTGGTACAATTGAAAATATATCCCTTTCGACATCATATGGTGTAAAACACTTCATAGTATGACTCACCCTTTGCATCTATCCTCTGTTGTTCACTTCGGAAGTAGGCCTCCAAAGGTTTCCACATCTCCAAAAGTCTGTTGAGACACTGACCAAGTGAAAGCCACCTTGTGTTTACTAGTTGGAGTATTTTCTTAGTTTCATTCCCATACAGATTTTGTTTCCTGTTGGCACTCTTATCTAAGTAATTGATATATATCAATGAGCACATCTGACACTTGGCATGGAAGCTCTGAGGCAGCTTTCTGTGCCGCTATGTTCATCAGGTGACAGGCACATCCCATAAAACAAGTACTTGACTGTATCCTACCAATATGGCCTGCCACTCCCTTGCCCATTCCTGACATTACTGAAGCATTGTCTGATGCAAAACTAACACAATTAGACCAAGGAATATTTCTTTTTGTCAGTTCTTGGTCTAACAGTTTGAAAATGTTTTCACCTGTTGACGCCTCTTTCCACTCTACCATAGTAAATAGGGAACAAACTATCCTGCCGAGTGACTTATCACGATACCGCACGACAACCGGATACAGCTTTACATCGTCCATGTCTGTAGATCCATCTGAAAATAAATAGCATTATTTGTGTGCACCACAATTAAAGCGGTTTTGTCGGTCTTTCAATTTCAATTTTGGATATGTGGTTTTCACGTTTATAGTCTATAACCGATCAATACCTATCAAATGCACCATTTTATTCCATTCAAGTTCATTGCGTTTAGCCATTAAACATGTAGACTTTATATCAAATATGGGAGACAATTTGGTATTGGATTTCCATAAATATGTAACGATACAACTATTAAACACAAGTTATAGACATTGTCACAATTTTAATATGTCAAATAATCATACTATATCATAGTTTGACAAGTGGGCATATCATAACGAGTAGTTTATTTGTTTAAATAAAAATGCATATTGCTGCCTCATTAACAGACTGGAAGTAACGCGCGCTTAGATTAGTAGAAATAAATTAGTAATAGATAAATATACACCTGTACCGATGACTTACAATTTTTAAACCTGGCAGAATTATTACAGGTACTTATTTTAGATACTAACAGTTTTACAGCTTAAGTGTGACAAAACCACTTAAAAGTAATCACAAAGATTTGATGACAGTCATGAATGTATATCCGACTCAGAGTATGCCTTCACCATGCATGTTTGTATGAAGTTACTTCCCTTTGAATCGTATATATAGAAATCTGGACCAATTATATATGAGTGAGTGAATAGTGCTTTACGTCCATTGAACAGCAAGGTCAAGTACTGACGGGGAAAATATACAGAGATTTATGAAAAGTTTTATAACCTTAGGCCCAGCAGTGGGCATGATATTATGGTTGCCCTGCCTTATCAATACCAGTTGTGCATACCTGTGGCTAGACTGAATGGCTGAACCATCAGGATGTTTGACATTGACTTATCATCTTCGTCTCCGAGCAGTTGAATAATGGCTGTTGTTTTTGTTCTCGCACTGCCATATTTCTTGGCAATTTCCGAGTCTGGGAACATTTTCTGGAACATTGGCCCCTCATGGTCAGATACAGATATAGGAACGTTATGTTCAACAATGAAGTTAGTGAATGTCACATCAGCATTTATACAATCAAACTGAGAATCACGGCACAAAAATGATGTTATCTTGTGTGACTGGCCTAAGCCACACTCGCATTTTGTTTGTGCGAATTTTTGTACAATCATTCAAACCGCCATGTGACACGGTGAAGTCAAGCCGACATACAGAGCAAAACGCATGCGATTCACTCACTCGTGAAGATAATATTACGGGATATTTGGCCGTGTACTCCTTTTTGAATTTTTGGTCAACTGTTTTTGTCCGCTTATGTTTGGATTTTTCCACATCGGACCCTGTCGCAGGCCTTTTCTTTGAGTTTTCCATCTTTTTTTGTCAGGTACTAGGAGTCACCTGGACACAAACTTCAGTGCATTAAAGGGTTTAATTACATCGGTACTAGCCTACAAAAAGTTAACCCACACTGGAGATACTGGCATGCACACCACCTTAAGTTAAGACTAATGGAGCAGACGCTCGACTTGGTGAAATTACAATTATATCAGACTAATCATTACACTCCCACACGGCAAGTTGTGTGATAATTTAAGGCATATCCGACAACCTGGGCAGATAAGCTTATGTTCAAGGGCAGATAAGCCCATGTTCAAGTTGCGGTTTCGACACATTTTTACACCCTTTGTTACAAATTAAATTTTGCTATATTAAAGGGACACACAGCAGTCTTTTTTTTTAATTTTTTGCGCCATCCCATTAGCTTTTCTTCATATCTTGTATTTTTGCAAATTATTATTAATAATTAAATTACCAATTGTTCACAACTTATTTTCTAATTGTCGATTATATGGCACCATTTATACATGTAAGCAACAGTAAGCTTTGGTAGAATAACAAAGAAATATGAAATGAAGACTAGCGGTTGTCCCTTTAAACTGTACAATTATAAGTTAGCGTAGGGAAATAGGTAACTAACAATTTGTTGCGGTCTTCATGAAACAGGAACACATTGTCTATCTAATAATCTTTTATTTTCCATCTTGGCATCAATGACAAATAAAACAGAAAACGAAAAATGTCACCAACAAAATGTATTATTTTACATCTATTCCTGAAATGTTTATATATTTTCTTATTGATTATAAGAAAGAACATCTTTTTAGTTGTATGTATATATGTTTTTATTTAATATGAATATTAAAACTATGTTCAGTTGCTTACACATGCTTTTGTTGTTTCATTACAATTTACATACTGAAAGAATTCAAAGATATCCTGGGTTGTCCTGCATGTTACATTGTACATGTACAATAGTTATATTCCTCAACTTTCTTCATTTGGGCGTAATAATTACACAAAGTGTTTCGAATAATAATCAAGACAGGTTTGGTACCAAGCTCAAGATACAAATATATGACATACTATTCGTTTCAATGTGTGGCTTGTACTTAGCTTTCAGTTCTGCTTTAAGCTTCTTTTAATTGAACGACACAACAGAAGGACTCATATTTGTTAGAGCACACGCAACTGTGGCAATTTTATCAACAACTGGTACCGCGCCATCCTCACAAATGAGAAAGTCAATGGGTAGCTTACCTTGCAAATAGTGTATTTGTTTCTAACAAGTCTTTCTAACAAGTCCAATAACTCGTTCTACTTGAATTCGAACCGAGGCGATTTTTCTTGTACTCTCAATGTCAACAGGTGCTAATTGCGACTTCCCTTTTGTAAAACTTGGAATATTCACCTGCGCACAAAATAGACTGACACTATCTGCAATGTCATATCCCCTATCTGCTAACACTAGGTCGCCTGGAAGAAGTTTCTGTAAAATGCCACAGTTTTCAGTAATGTACTTATCACTTACTCTTCCTCCCCATCCATGTAAAAGAAAAGAATCAGTTCCTTGTGGAGTTATTCCAATTAGGAATTTGGTTGTGTTGTTGTGTTTATATGAGGACCATCTCTGCGCACGTGCCATAAGATTTTTTGGTCTCTAAGTAAAGACTTCAAACCTAAACTCTAGTGGCATCGTCTCTCGCAATTCTTCCCTCTCTGGCCAATATAACACATCTCCTAATGTAACATACAGAATGTGTATTACAGTCAGAAATATCCTGGAAACTGTTGAAGAAGATGTTTGAAATCTATAAGCCAAATCTTGAACAGGCAGGTTCAGCTTGAGTCTCATCAATGTAATGATCAATCTCTCCAATACTCCAAGGTTAGATCCTCTAGTGTTTGGGATATGTGGACCAACAAGCTTAATCAAAGCCAACAAAGACAGAAAACTAGGTAGTCCAGTGTAATATTTCACTCTTGGGGTTGATTCTTGGAAGCTCTCTTCTGAAAATTTGAATGCCTCCAACTGTGCTTTCAATGTCTGGTTTTCTGTCAAAAGCCACTGTACTTCACTGTCAACTTGGCTTTGATTGATTGGATCTACTACGGTTGGTGGTTCCTCAAGTTTTTCAAGTTTTCCTAATAGAGTGAAACGGCATATTGTGCGCTTGACTAGTGGTGTAGCAATAAACTCGGGTTCTGCGGGGTCATAGAGATCCAAAAGGGCCCTGGCAACGTGGTGTTTCTCCTTAGTTCTCTGTCTATCAACAACTCGGTTGAACCTGCAAATAATAAAGATTAATTTTATAAGCACATAATTTATTACGGTCTTATAAGCACATAAATTATTCGTCAAATGAATGTATATGGATAGCATAATTAGCTAAAAAGAGAATACACAAAACATGCGACAACTCGAGCCAAATAAAATAATACCCGTGTTGAATGTAAACCGACCGACTCCCTTAAAACGTAATGAGAATTTGTCAACACTCGCAAATGCAAATTGACAAAAATGTGAGTGCATCTTTTCTGTACACAGATGGTTCTGCCTGCTAAAAATGTGACGGTAATCCACAGGTATTATTTGGCCTTACATTTGTGTGACATCCAAATTCAAGTATATTGCATTACCTTTTGACGTCTGTTTCTACTTTCTCAAGTTTTTTGTGGGACTTGCTTGGAGTGTGTGTGTCTACTAGATTAAGTGTTGGCGCCCAGTCAGGGTTTGTCTTCTCATACATGTTAGCTGGTTTTCCTTAAAAGAGATACAAAAAAGATAATATTTAAACAATTAAACAAATCGAGAGTTGATACCAGTCAAACATTTAAATATACTGATGATCCATTAATCCCAAAAATCTATAAAATAAAAAAATCATTCTATATTATTGTTAACAGCCACAAAATCCCTTACCCCACCCACCTAAAGTCGGTTCGAAGTTTTCATCGACGAGAGGTGCAGATCAACCAATTTGTGAAATATAAATAAAAAAATGTCATTTTAATGACATAATATACTTATTTGTTTTTTAAAAACAACAACATACATGACGAATAGTAAGAAAAATTAATAAACCGTATTTTGAGACTTTAACGGAGCAATCGGCAGCCATCGTTTAGTTTTACTCTGATAATGCCAAGATTTATACCTTTGACAGCGGGTAAAAATATGTCATCAGAACTTAAAGCAAAAAACAAAATTGCATTCATATATAAAAGAGTTTTCATATATATTAGTTACCATTGATAAAATGATCGGAGCAAATCTTCGAGCATTTTGACGGAGCATCTTTTCTGTTTATGCTTGACAACCAGGACCGCCGGCTTTCTTTGCTTAGATTTTGGGTTTGTTCTCCTTCAGACTGTCGAACAGATGGTATAGAAAAGAAACCACGTTTCACAGAGTTGACTGCTCGGTTATTACAACCTCTAAGCCAGCATGACATCACCATTTTGACACGAACACAATGACTTTCTTAATTATCGATCTGTTTACATGTGACAGCCATACAAAATGGCGGCCGTTAAAAAAGTGCCCAGATGTGTGACGTCACATTAAAGCTATGTATTCAAATGGTACCTTAAAGAAAGGTATTAGGAGTCACCTGGACACAAACTTCAGTGCATTAATGGGTTGAGTTACATCGGTACTAGCCTACAAAAAGTTTACCCACACTGGAGATACTGGCATGCACACCACATACCTAATCTTAAAGGTTGACTTAGACCAAACAAGAGCACGGCCAATGATGCAGACGCTCGACTTTGGTGAAATTACAATTGATAAACAAGGTTTCCATCAATTACATACAAGCTTTAACCAAGATTTCTAAGTATAAAAGGGGCCCTAATTTTGTTATAATAAACATATTGGCTATACAAAATGTCAAAGACATACATGTGTGAAGTTTCAATCCATTATGTAAAGTACTTTTGGAGATGTAAGCTTACATACAAACTTTAACCAAATGTTCATAGAATAAAAGAGGCCATACTTTTGTCAAAATAAAAGCATGAGTTATAAAACCTGGCTCTGTGGCATTGCCTAATGATGCTGAATGCATGCAGTTTGTGAAGTTTTAATCCATTATGTAAAGTTCTTTGCGAGATACAAATTTACATACAAACTTTAACCAAATTTCTTAAATACAAAAGGGGCCATAATTTTGTTTAAATAGATGCAAGAATTATAGAACCTGGCTCTGGGTGTTGTGTAATGATGCCCAATGCATGTGTGAAGTTTTAATCTATTAAGTTCTTTGCGAGATCCAAGCTTGCATACAAACTTTAACCAAGTTTTCTAAGTATGAAAGGGGCCATAATTCTGTCAAAATAAAAGCAACAGTTATATCACCTGACTCTGTGGTGTCAACTAGTGATGCTGAATACATGTGTGAAGTTTCAATTCATTATGTTAAGTGCTTTTGGAGATACACGCTTACATACAAACTTTAAACAAGGGACGCAAACGTCGACAACGATCAAGTCATGACAATAGCTCGTTTTTTCCTTCGGGAAAGTCGAGCTAATAAAATATGTGCGGTACCTATTACCTGCTAAACAAGAGCTGTCGGAGAACAGCGCAGTGACTATTCGATTTTTCAGAAAATAATAAATTATATAGCCAGCTAAAACTTTGGCTCATGGGACTATGTTGCGCTTTCAAGATATTAAAGGTCATTGAGTTTAAAAAATAAATGAAATAGAATTCAATAATCAAACTAAATAAAAAAAAAGGCTAAGGTATGTTGAAGAATGAAAACAATCCAAGAGCTGGAAAAACAGTAAAAACTCCAAATATGTTGATAAAGTAGGTATAACTTTCAAGCTTTAATTTAAGATTGGATTATAAAAAGAAAAACTCATCCATCTCTTTGTCAATTTATTTACTTCAGCCAGGATTTGAACCTGGGTCTCCCTCCCAAAGGGAAGATGTGTTGTCCAGTTACACCACAGAAGTTCTGAAACAGTTGATGGACTAAAAAAATTATCAGACTGATTTGTTTTAAATATAAGTTTGCTTCGTTACTTCACATAAGTAATAAAATAATAATAGTTGCACTCCAACAATGTATTTCATATCAAATATGGTATTTTATGGATCCATGTACTTGACATTTTCATATATAGGTTTGATTGTGTTAGAAAAATGGTGATCACTGCTAAAACCTTCCCAAGTTAAATAAAGCTGAATTCAAGTTGTCCGTTTACGCAAGCTCTATAGAGCTGTAAGCCAGACTAAATTTAGTTTTATTGTTGTTATTAAAATATTTGTGATCATCTGAACTTACCAGAATTTTCTTTGTTGTCTTCTATGAAAGAACCTTCTATGGCAGATAAATCAATCAGGGCTTCTGCTGCTGTTTCTAGGTCATAGTCACCATGTGGTTTCTCCAGAAATGGTAGTTGTCTCTTGGAAGATTTATCGGAACTACGTCTAGATACACGCTTATATCTTTGAAGAGTAGCGAGAGGGGTTCGATAGCCTAAGTTCATAGAAGGTACATAGTCTGGACTGTGACATCATCAGCTATAAATATCGTGACTTTAATGCAGACATAAGAGGCTATTTGCAGTGTTCTCTTTTCCTCTCAACTTTATTTCATCTAAGAAAAATTGTCCAATGTAAGTGGGAAAGAAGTATGAAATTTCAGAAATAATCCACTAAACATATTATATTGTTCTGATCTTGGGTATTTACAGCAAACCACATATGAAATATTTTATTAAATATGCGCTTAAATGATGTCCACCAAAGACAACACTTCATATGACCAAGTATCAAACAAATAAAAGCAAGGTAATCATAAGAAGTTAATTTTAATACTGAGGTTAAGTGCTTTAACCAGGGAGTAGTTTGGGGAAAATAATGCAAGGTATGACCTTGATCTTGGTATTTTTTTGTCATTCAGCGATGTCCACCAATGCCAACAATACATATGACCAAGTATCAAAGACATAATTTGAGGCAATCACATAAAGTTAACTGAGGTTAAGATAACTAACCAAAGTTTGGGGGGAAATAACGCAAAATATGACCTTGACATTGGTAATTTTGGCATTATTCTAGCAGCGGTTGTTGAGATATAGTGGATTTAGAATGCGGCTGCCACCGGAAAATGACTGCTATGGCAAACCATGGTCAACCATGGTGCAAACCATGGTCAAATTAAACCAAGGCATACAGATCATGGTTAACATTGGTTAAAGCATGGTTGTCCGAGGTCCATTTCACAGGAGTAATAGGCAATTTAAGTTAAACACATAAATGATCATGTATATATAATATAAACAATATATAAAATGTGCATTTTATTAACCCATGTTTAGGGCCTTGAACGTTAGAATTACTAATGATAACCATTTCCTGTCTTGTTTATTATGTCATTATTATTTCATTTTATGTGTATTTTTCGGGATAATCATGTTTATTTCTATTTTTAACATTAATTAAAGTGCATAATTCATTTTACCATTGATTGGTTATAGACTTTTATAATAGATCATCATAATCAAATGCCTAAGTAACCGATCATCAGTTCAATTATTTAATCGGTACATCTCTAATACCCACTACCACAAAATAAACACATGTGAACATAATTGTTTTTAACTTACATGGTTGCACCTTCTTTCGAGACAGCAACTGCTTAACTTTTCTGTTAAGGACCTCCTGGGTTAGTCTCCTCCCAAGCAGTAATGATGAGAGCGGACTGGACACATGACAGCTGGACAGGGTCGGTTCGCCTCATTCTGTGCCCTCTTCAACCTCACAGCTTCTCTGCCCTCAGGGAAATGTTGAACATACTTTTTGAATGCGGTCTTGCTGGCATGACGAGCATCATCGGAAGGTTTGTCATCATCCATGCCAGCCACCAAATAACCAGCATACCCTGTGGCATTCTCAAGAATCCATCTTAACGATTTGCCATGGAACAATCCAATTTGGAGTTCATGTTCCCCCAAAACCTCTAGTGGACTGCTGGTGTTTCCCCCTCGCAGCAAAACGGCTTTCCTTGCAGCATCATGAACTTTTTGAGCTGAAATGGCTGGTGACCAAATACTTCTTCTGTTTGCCTGCTTGAAATTCGTTGCTAAATGGGTATCAGTAAGGATGAGACTCCCATTTGGCTTTTTATGGAAAGTTGGCTCCATGATACAGATGTACCTGAAGTAAACAAAACTCTGTATTTATATAAGGGAATGGTTGAAGTACACCATTTACACTAAGCAGAGACCTGTTTGAAGTAACTCCAGTGTGTTACATGATGAGCGGGAAATGTGCTTAGACGAGCCGGTTTCTAAATGCAACGTTTAACGATATAAACAATGTATCAAATGTGCATTTTATTAACCCATGTTAAGGGCCTTGAACGTGATAATTACTAATGATAACGATTTCCTGTCTTGTTTATTATGTCATTGTTATTTCATTTTATGTGTATTTTTCGGGATAATCATGTTTGTGTCTATTTTTAACATTAATTAAAGTGCATAATTCATTTTACCATTGATTGGTTATAGACTTTTATAATAGATCATCATAATCAAATGCCTAAGTAACCGATCATCAGTTCAATTATTTAATCGGTACATCTCTAATACCCACTACCACAAAATAAACACATGTGAACATAATTGTTTTTAACTTACATGGTTGCACCTTCTTTCGAGACAGCAACTGCTTAACTTTTCTGTTAAGGACCTCCTGGGTTAGTCTCCTCCCAAGCAGTAATGATGAGAGCGGACTGGACACATGACAGCTGGACAGGGTCGGTTCGCCTCATTCTGTGCCCTCTTCAACCTCACAGCTTCTCTGCCCTCAGGGAAATGTTGAACATACTTTTTGAATGCGGTCTTGCTGGCATGACGAGCATCATCGGAAGGTTTGTCATCATCCATGCCAGCCACCAAATAACCAGCATACCCTGTGGCATTCTCAAGAATCCATCTTAACGATTTGCCATGGAACAATCCAATTTGGAGTTCATGTTCCCCCAAAACCTCTAGTGGACTGCTGGTGTTTCCCCCTCGCAGCAAAACGGCTTTCCTTGCAGCATCATGAACATTTTGAGCTGAAATGGCTGGTGACCAAATACTTCTTCTGTTTGCCTGCTTGAAATTCGTTGCTAAATGGGTATCAGTAAGGATGAGACTCCCATTTGGCTTTTTATGGAAAGTTGGCTCCATGATAAAGATGTACCTGAAGTAAACAAAACTCTGTATTTATATAAGGGAATGGTTGAAGTACACCATTTACACTAAGCAGAGACCTGTTTGAAGTAACTCCAGTGTGTTACATGATGAGCGGGAAATGTGCTTAGACGAGCCGGTTTCTAAATGAAACGTTTAACGATATAAACAATGTATCAAATGTGCATTTTATTAACCCATGTTAAGGGCCTTGAACGTGAGAATTACTAATGATAACCATTTCCTGTCTTGTTTATTATGTCATTGTTATTTCATTTTATGTGTATTTTTCGGGATAATCATGTTTGTTTCTATTTTTAACATTATTTAAAGTGCATAATTCATTTTACCGATGATTGGTTATAGACTTTCATAATAGATCATCATAATCAAATGCCTAAGTAACCAATTATCAGTTACAATTATTTAATCAGTACATCTTTAGTACCCACTACCTGTCACAGGATGACCTTAGTGGTTGGGCTAACTCAGGAAAGAATCAATGACGGTGAATGCATTTACAATAGTTTAATGCAACCTTTAAAATATGTTTAATATATATACAATTATCTAAAAAAACAAGCGAATACACAAATGAACTATGAAAAGAATGTTCTCATGAACGTTTAAAACGTTCTTAGTATTGTTATAAATACTGAATGTCTAAGACACTAAAGTGTTGTTAAAGCTATAACAATGTTGATCTAGCGCGATAACTGTGATGCGCGAGAGCTCATGAAGATGATGATGCGCGAATTCAATGGATGATTGTCATCAAATTCCTTCTGTAAGGGTTGATGACGCGATGCAATGATAGTTAATCTCCACTGAGATTGTGAGTGATATTCCTCCAGTGAGGATTGGTAACGGGCCCACCTTGTGTCCCGGGGGTTGTCGTTAGTTAAATGCGCAGGTACGGGGACCGTCTCCACCGCTTGTAAACGTTAATCGTGGAAGCTTAGCTCCACTCCTGGATATCCAAACCTAGATGGCTTACTCCGACCCTGGATGGCTTATATCCTGGATGGCTTAGGCACATGTTGCCTATGAATTTTGCCGTCCAATCTCTGTTCCAAAAAAGTACTATCGATCATCCCGGCGAGAGCTAGAAGACAATGGGTTTTATAGCAAACATTACGCCCAAATCATTATTTCCCCCGTTCAGTCCGTGACAAACGTGGCTAAATCTGCAGTATTGAATCTACACGAGAGGCCCCTTATACAATTTTGCCGTTTAAGGAAAATATACCTATACGTTTACATGCATTAGCACAAAACTAAACTTATGACACGGCCTCTCTGGCGGCCACTTAAAATGTGCACGCTTTTACGTGTTACATGAATAGGTCATGAATATTGTCATCAGAAATTGTTTCAACTCGAACAATAGATTTGGGTGTAACCGATAACTTACAAGAGCTATATACGACCAGTACGCTCTACCCGTGACATTTTGTGACAACATCTCCCCACTTAAAGAAAGTGCTACACTTTTAAAATTCAACAAAATGATAATTAATATTTACACGTTAAGAAACTATTAATTCTTCTGAGCAAACGAGCGACAAAACGTACAAGCTGATCGCTCAATCGCTTGAGTATGTTAACTATTACCACTGCAGTTATAACCTAACTATAATATGTAATTACAATTTCAACACTATTCTACAATTGTACACTACCCTGTCGTAACATATACTACTATTGTACTATACACTGCAATACAATATTGTATTAAACCGGTCATTATGTGCGGCGACTTAAATAGTCTGCCCCAATATTGTCCTTTCCTCGGATCGCTTTAATTTTCATCCGGTAAGGCTGCAGAGTCAGTGCCCACCTCATTAACCTACTGTTAGCTACCTTTGCTTTATTCATATAAGCTAACGGTTGGTGGTCAGTCTCCAAGACAAATTCCTTACCAAAAACATATCGGTGGAATTTACTGACACCCCACACTACTGCAAGACACTCCCTTTCGATAACAGAGTAGTTACATTCCCGGGGTAATAGTTTCCGACTTGCGTAAGCCACGGGGAGACTACACCCATCTTGCTCTTGCAGTAGGACTGCACCCACCCCGATATCGGAGGCATCCGTTCTGAGGATAAACTCCTGGTCAAGTTCAGGTAATTTTAGTATTGGGGTTTTGACCAGACTCCCCTTTAAAGAGACAAAAGCTCGCTCCTGGCTTTCCCCCCAAGTTATCCTATTGGGTTGACCTTTCTTTGTCAAGTCTGACAAAGGTGCAGCTATAGCCGAAAAGTTTTGAATAAACTTCCTGTAAAAACCCGCCAACCCTAAAAATGACCTAACTTGTTTCTTTGTCTCGGGGTCTTGGTGCTTCCTGAAGTGCCTTAACCTTGTCGGGGTTGGGTTTCAATTTCTGGTCCCTCCCGACAACATGACCCAGACACTCTATATCTGCGTAACCCATGTGACACTTGCTAGGTTTTGCAGTCAGTTTAAACCGGCGTAGCCGTTCCAACAGATTACGTAGAGCCTTAATATGGTCTTCAAATGTTGTTGTAAACACCAGGATGTCATCTACAAAACTGTCTGTGTTGGACAAATCCTTCAGGACTTTCCTCATTAACCTACAGAATGTTGCTGGGGCGTTTACGAGACCAAAGGGCATGACCTTGAACTTAAAAAGTCGTTGCGAAGTTTCGAAGGAGGTCATCTCTTTAGCTCGGTCTGAAAGTGGGACTTGCCAATAACCTTTACTGAGGTCTAACTTGGAGAAATACGAATATCCCGCAAGTTTAGAGAATACCTCCTCAATATTAGGCATTGGCTCTGCATCAAAGATGGTACGTTTATTGAGCTGCCTAAAATCGATGCAGAATCGAATTGACCCATCTTTCTTCTTGATAAGTACGACTGGGGATGAAAATGGGGCGTTTGAAGGTTCGATGACACCCAATTTCAACATGTCTTTCACCTCCTCATCAACAATTGATCGGGAGTGAAATGGAATGGGATACCCCTTAATTCTAATTGGTTCCCCTGATGTGAGTACAATATCATGTTGCACTCCATCTGTCTGCCCCGGGTTTTCGGACAAGACATCACTGAACTCCGAGAGTAAACTACCCATCTCTCGTTGCTGCTCTACACTAAGCATGCCCGATATGTCTACATCGGCTGCTCTCTCCCTACCTATACTAGTGGGAAAATACATGGGACTAGTGTCCTCACTACTGTCTTCCTCACTATCCTCAATAACTGCAACATTAACTACGGTTAACACCCCTTGTTGCCCATTATCGGTTCTACTGATATACTCTTTCAGCATATTGCATGAAAGGTCTTTAACTTTCCGTTTATCTCGATACGGTAATCCATAGTGTTCTCTATACCTCTAACGTAAAACGGACCTTTCCATTGTAATAACAACTTGTTATTGTCGGTCGGGAGTAACAGTAACACCTGGTCATCTATCTTAAACTTCCTAGCTCTAGCTTTCTGGTCATAGTACCGTTTGTACTTGGTACTTGCCTTAACTGACTGACTTTGAGCTATCTTACAAGTCTCCTCTAGTTTCTCCTTCAGATCTAAAACATACTGATATGTAGTCTTAACCTCATCACTATCTACTTCACCTGCCCACATCTCTCTAAGAATCCTCATGGGACCTCTAACTGACCTACCGTACAATAATTCAAACGGAGAAAATCCTAAACTCTCTTGTGGAACCTCTCTAAATGCAAACAATAAAGCATTGAGATACTTGTCCCAATCTTTGGGTCTCTCGGTACACATACGCCGTAACATTTGCTTTAACGTCCCGTTAAATCGTTCGACTAACCCGTTACACATAGGGTGACATGGTGTTGTCATGATTTGACGCAAAGACAATAACCTGCTTACTTCAGCCATAAGTTCTGACGTAAACTGTGACCCACAATCAGTCAGCATTTCCTCTGGTACACCTAGCCTACTGAACATATCAACTAATGCCTCAGCTACTCTCTCAGTTTCAATTGAGGGCAATGCTACTGCCTCCGGATACCTAGTTGCATAGTCTACCATGGTTAAAATGTACCTATTTTTCCTATCCGACACTGGAAAAATTGGTCCAACTATGTCTACGGCTACCCGCTTAAATGGTGTATCTATCAGTGGCATCTGACCTAAATGTACTTTGGTCACTCGACCTTTTGGTACTGTCCTTTGGCATACATCGCAGGACCTACAATACCTAGTTACATCTCCACTAACGCCTGGCCAATAAAATTCTGCCAATACTCTATCTGACGTTTTCTTTACGCCTAAATGACCTCCCATAATCGACTCATGAGCTACCTTAAGCACTGTCGTTCTATACTGGGTAGGTACCACTAATTGGTGAAACTGTCTACTACCACTATCTTCAAATTCTCTGTACAATAACCTATTCTTATGTACAAATTACAACTACCGGACCCTTTACACTTTTTCACTACACCATCCTTGGCCTTCACCTTACAAGGACCTAATGACTCGTCTTGAGTTTGTGCTTCTATAAACTCCGCTTTAGATATGTCACCTACGGCTGCAGGAACCTTTAATTTTCTATAAGCCTGAGCTTGCTTCTGAACCTGCGCTCTAGTCTCTACGGCATTACTTATGCTACTTCTAAAATCGGACATTACCGGAAGTACTGAACCTTCTATGTTCCCCATCGTTAAATCATACATCGGGTCATTCATACATAGTGCCTCTGTAGTCCCTTTAAAGAAAGATGTTTCTACATCTATTCTCGCTATGGGCACGTGCTCTACCGACTTATTTAACAACATACACGGTGACTGTTTACCTACCAACTGGTCATCTGTAACTAAACTACGCCTAACTACCACACCTGTACAACCTGTATCCCTCATTACAATTACGTCCGTGCCATTCACTCTACCATCTGCCGTTGGAAGATTTGCATACGGAAAGAGACATGTTCCGATCTTCACCATTACACCACAGCTACTAGTCTCTCGGTTTTAATAACCGGACTATTACTACCTATGCCTCTACCTCTACCTCGGTTTTGACCACCTCTACCTTTACCGAAATTCCATGGGTTGTTAAAACCTTGGTTTGGACTACCTACATTGTTGTCCACTCTACTATTGTCACTAAAATTGTCTACGACAGCGGACACTTTCACCGCTTTCCTACACTCATGTGAAGCATGATTCCCATTACAGTGACGACAACGAATAAAAGGTCTACCTATGTTACCACTATTGCTACCTCCTCGAGCACCCATCGAACTACCTCCACCTCTATAGTTTCCACTCTGGCCTTTCTGTTTATGATCGTCCCCTTGCCTATCTCTAAAAGTTCTGTCTTTCGACACTACATTATGAGCTCCACCTCTAGCCTCAGCAAACTGATCTGCTTGAGTTGCCATTTCATCTACACTAGTTAGTTTTCTTTCTTTAAGAAATAAGAACAGATCCCACTTCTGACACCAGTTGTCACAGGATGACCTTAGTGGTTGGGCTAACTCAGGAAAGAATCAATGACGGTGAATGCATTTACAATAGTTTAATGCAACCTTTAAAATATGTTTAATATATATACAATTATCTAAAAAAACAAGCGAATACACAAATGAACTATGAAAAGAATGTTCTCATGAACGTTTAAAACGTTCTTAGTATTGTTATAAATACTGAATGTCTAAGACACTAAAGTGTTGTTAAAGCTATAACAATGTTGATCTAGCGCGATAACTGTGATGCGCGAGAGCTCATGAAGATGATGATGCGCGAATTCAATGGATGATTGTCATCAAATGCCTTCTGTAAGGGTTGATGACGCGATGCAATGATAGTTAATCTCCACTGAGATTGTGAGTGATATTCCTCCAGTGAGGATTGGTAACGGGTCCACCTTGTGTCCCGGGGGTTGTCGTTAGTTAAAACCTGGCTGCGCAGGTACGGGGACCGTCTCCACCGCTTGTAAACGTTAATCGTGGAAGCTTAGCTCCACTCTTGGATATCCAAACCTAGATGGCTTACTCCAACCATGGATGGCTTATATCCTGGATGGCTTAGGCACATGTTGCCTATGAATTTTGCCGTCCAATCTCTGTTCCAAAAAAGTACTATCGATCATCCCGGCGAGAGCTAGAAGACAATGGGTTTTATAGCAAACATTACGCCCAAATCATTATTTCCCCCGTTCAGTCCGTGACAAACGTGGCTAAATCTGCAGTATTGAATCTACACGAGAGGCCCCTTATACAATTTTGCCGTTTAAGGAAAATATACCTATACGTTTACATGCATTAGCACAAAACTAAACTTATGACACGGCCTCTCTGGCGGCCACTTAAAATGTGCACGCTTTTACGTGTTACATGAATAGATCATGAATATTGTGAAATTGTTTCAACTCGAACAATAGATTTGGGTGTAACCGATAACTTACAAGAGCTATATACGACCAGTACGCTCTACCCGTGACATTTTGTGACACTACCACAAAATAAACACATGTGAACATAGTTTTATTAACTTACATGGTTGCACCTTCTTTGGAGACGGCAACTGCTTAACTTTCCTGTTAAGGACCTCCTGGGTTAGTCTCCTCCCAAGCAGTAATGATGAGAGTGGACTGAACACAATCGGTGGATGAATGACAGCTGGACTGGGTCGGTTCGCCTCATTCTGTGCCCTCTTCGACCTCACAGCTTCTCTGCCGTCAGGGAAATGTTGAACATACTTTTTGAATGCGGTCTTGCTGGCATGACAAGCATCATCGGAAGGTTTGTCATCATCCATGCCAGTCACCAAATAACCAGCATACCCTGTGGCATTCTCAAGAATCCATCTAAATGATTTGCCACTTTACAATCCAATTTGGAGTTTATGTTCCCCCAAAACCTCTAGTGGATTGCTGGTGTTTTCCCCTCGAAGCAAAACGGCTTTCCTTGCAGGCATGGTTGACCGACGTCCATTTTGCATCGGTAATAGGCAATTTAAGTTAAACACATAAATGATCATGTATATATGATATAAACAATGTATCAAATGTGCATTTTATTAACCCATGTTTAGGGCCTTGAACGTGAGAATTACTTATGATAACCATTTCCTGTCTTGTTTATTATGAAAAAAATCGACTCATATATAATCTTACATGTGTTGAAAATGACGTAAAACACCATACAAACAAACAAACAAATTGTTTATTGTGTCATTGTTATTTTATTTTATGTGAATTTTTCTGGATAATCATGTTTATATCTATTTCTAAAATTAATTAAAGTGCATAATTCATTTTACCGATGATTGGTTATAGACTTTTATAATAGATCATCATAATCAAATGCCTAAGTAACCAATTATCAGTTACAATTATTTAATCAGTACATCTTTAGTACCCACTACCACAAAATAAACACATGTGAACATATTTTTTTTTAACTTACATGGTTGCACCTTCTTTGGAGACAGCAACTGCTTAACTTTCCTGTTAAGGACCTCCTGGGTTAGTCTACTCCCAAGCAGTAATGATGAGAGCGGACTGGACACAATCGGTGGATGAATGACAGCTGGACTGGGTCGGTTCGCCTCATTCTGTGCCCTCTTCAACCTCCCAGCTTCTCTGCCCTCAGGGAAATGTTGAACATACTTTTTGAATGCGGTCTTGCTGGCATGACGAGCATCATTGGAAGGTTTGTCTGATGATCATCCATGCCAGCCACCAAATAACCAGCATACCCTGTGGCATTCTCAAGAATCCATCTTAACGATTTGCCACGGAACAATCAAATTTGGAGTTCATGTTCCCCCAATACCTCTAGTGGACTGCTGGTGTTTCCCCCTCGCAGCAAAACGGCTTTCCTTGTAGCATCATGCACTTTTTGAGCTGAAATTGCTGGTGACCAAATACTTCTTCTGTTTGCCTGCTTGAAATTCGTTGCTTAATGGGTATCAGTAAGGATGAGACTCCCATTTGGCTTTTTATGGAAAGTTGGCTCCATGATACAGATGTACCTGAAGTAAACAAAACTCTGTATTTATATAAGTGGTTGAAGTACACCATTTACACTAAGCAGAGACCTGTGTAACTCCAGTGTGTTTCATGACACTTAGCATAGACCTGTGTGAGTAACTCCAATGTGTTACATGATGAGCGGGAAATGTGCTTAGACTTGAGCTGGTTTCTAAATGAAGCATTTAACGATATAAACAATGTATAAATGTGCATTTTATTCACCCATGTTTAGGGTCTTAAACGTAAGAATTACTTATGATAACCATTTCCTGTCTTCTTTATTATGTCATTGTTGTTTTATTTTATGTGTATTTTTCTGGATAATCATGTTTATTTCTATTTTTAAAATTAATTAAAGTGCATAATTCACTTTACCGATGATTGGTTATAGACTTTCATAATAGATCATCATAATCAAATGCCTAAGCAACCGATTATCAGTTACAATTATTTAATTGGTACATCTCTAGTACCCACTACCACAAATAAACACATGTGAACATAATTTTATTAACTTACATGGTTGCACCTTCTTTGGAGACAGCAACTGCTTAACATTCCTGTTAAGGACCTCCTGGGGTAGTCTCCTCCCAAGCAGTAATGATGAGAGCGGACTGGACACAATCGGTGGACGAATGACAGCTGGACTGGGTCGGTTTGCCTCATTCTGTGCCCTCTTCAACCCCACAGCTTCTCTGCCCTCAGGGAAATGTTGAACATACTTTTTGAATGCGGTCTTGCTGGCATGACGAGCATCATCGCAAGGTTTGTCATCATCCATGCCAGCCACCAAATAACCAGCATACCCTGTGGCATTCTCAAGAATCCATCTTAACGATTTGCCACGGAACAATCCAATTTGGAGTTCATGTTCCCCTAAAACCTCTAGTGGACTGCTGGTGTTTCCCCCTCGCAGCAAAACGGCTTTCCTTGTAGCATCATGCACTTTTTGAGCTGAAATTGCTGGTGACCAAATACTTCTTCTGTTTGCCTGCTTGAAATTCGTTGCTTAATGGGTATCAGTAAGGATGAGACTCCCATTTGGCTTTTTATGGAAAGTTGGCTCCATGATACAGATGTACCTGAAGTAAACAAAACTCTGTATTTATATAAGGGAATGGTTGAAGTACACCATTTACACTAAGCGGAGACCTGTGTGAGTAACTCCAGTGTGTTACATGACACTTAGCATAGACCTGTGTGAGTAACTCCAGTGTGTTACATGATGAGCGGGAAATGTGCTTAGACTTGAGCCGGTTTCTAAATGAAGCGTTTAACGATATAAACAATGTATAAATGTGCATTTTATTAACCCATGTTTAGGGTCTTAGACGTGAGAATTACTTATGATAACCATTTCCTGTCTTCTTTATTATGTCATTGTTGTTTTATTTTATGTTAGCGAGGCAGATATGT
Organism: Cyrtodaria siliqua; assembly: GCA_037043455.1. Classification (NCBI taxonomy): domain Eukaryota; kingdom Metazoa; phylum Mollusca; class Bivalvia; order Adapedonta; family Hiatellidae; genus Cyrtodaria; species Cyrtodaria siliqua. The sequence continues at coordinate 226,691 of JAWPHD010001667.1, forward strand.
GACAATATTTACTCAAATTGTGGGTTTTGTGGTAAAAGCACCAAAATTTGCACAAATGACGTTAAGGACATACTAAAATATTTTAGATATAGTGCCAAGCTGAATTTTTGCTGATAAGCCCATAAAGTGCAAAAATCCAAGATGGCCGCCATCCGAAATGAAATATGTGTAAATTGTCATATCTTTGTAAATAGTTGACACAAGAACACAAATGAGGAGTCTTTTTGTATGTTTTCAGACATAAGGAATCCAATGGCACTATAATTTAGTTGATAAAATGCATATAAAGCAACATAATGGCAAATTCATGTTAAAATCCAAGATGGCCGCCATCCGAAATGAAATGTCTGTAAATTGTCATATCTTTGCGAATAGTTGACACAAGAACACAAATGAGGAGTCTTTTTGTATGTTTGCAGACATAATGAATCCAATGGAACTATTATTTAGTTATTAAATGCATATAAAGCAAAGTACTGGCCGAATTTATGTAAAATTTCATAATCCTAGCCGTTATCATTGTGATCGCAGTTCCCACTGCAATGGCAGAGTGATGTACATTTAAGAGCAGCTTTGACACATTTGCAAAGTCCCCTACACCCTTTCTTGCATCCACATCGCAGCAATTCAGAACATGAGGCCACCGCTTCTGGCAGTAGTGTCCAGAATGGTTGCCAGCCTCGGGTCGCACTCTTTCGCCAACCGTATGTCTCTGGAGATGGAACAACTGGAGAACGGATGAGTGCCTGTCCCCACACATGTCCACCCTGGTATATAGCCCGTTTTGTGTGTTGTAGCAGGGCTGCTCCTGTTGGTGGTATGTTATCGATTGATCTATTTTTGGTAGTGAAGATGTGCCTTCTGGCTGAATTCACGGTAGTTTCTGTGCATGTGCGGTCGTACAGACGTACAACATATGTCTCCAACACAGACATGTAATCGTCGTTGAACGCAGATGGGTCCGTAAACAACGTAGAGAATACAGGTGTGACCTCATCGAACGACTTCCAAATGTCAAATGCAGTCTTTTTTCCCCGGCCAGCAAACGAAGACACCGTGTCACAACCCGTAAAGGCATGGAACATGGGAAGTGCACGTGCCTTTTCACTACCAAGTTCTTTGGCGATGTCGTGCGCAGGAATGTACCTCAGGTGTTTGCCTGTGCCGAACGCAACCCATATTTCAGTGTCTTTAAGACACACAACAGTCGACACTGCCAGGACGAGAACATCTGTGTCCACAGTACGCAACATTATTCTGCGATACCCTTTGTTTGCTGAATCTACTGCGTGAAGGAGCATCCTGGTGTCCGCCTCTTCATGTGCGCATGGTGCAAGAGATGAGATGTCTTCGTGAACTCTAGAGCACAGCACACTCTGACCACATGTTGTGTATACTTCCTTCTCTCCAGATAGGTTTTCAACCAACTGATGTGCCAAGAAGTTAAATAGTTCAGTCTTGTTGTCTGCAAGTCTCAAGAACTCCTGCCAATTTCCTGGGATTGTATTGGAAGGTGCAACACGCCGCCGAACACCTCTTCCTCTATTTTCCCTCGCAGTGGACTTCAGACTGTCTTCCAGGTACACATCCCAAACGATGTCAATTCTGGTCACGTTTCGCAGCTGCGCTTTCATGAACGGTAGAAACACTTGTGTTGCATATTCTTGGAACGTCTTCACACCGATGGGTTTTAGCATATTGATGATGGCTGCACCATCCAATATGGTGACATCTACAAATGGAGCCTCTCCACATGATGTGCATAACTTTTCCAGACATTCAACAAGGTCAGACTTCGTCCCAAACCGAAGTTTTCCAAGCAGGGACAATGATGGGGGGTATGCGTGATTCTCATGTTCAAAGAAATTGTCCAAGTCTCCGTAGCGGGTTTGACACGCAATGTACAATCTTGAGAACAGCGCACAGTCACTCTTTAGTGATGTTATGGTTTGTTTTGCTTTCGATGGAACTCTCGATGGTGGTCGGCTGAACAAGGGCATCTGATTTCTACTGATAGGATCAAACACAGGTGTGGTTCGCTCTATCACTCGCTCGGCCATATACTTGTCATACTGGTCTTGGCCTGTCTTCTCTAGTATACGCACAGTTTGGACGATTGCTGGATCAGCGACATCTCGGCTATCAAGAACCAGGAGGTCGTCACTCTCTTCCATGAAAGGATTTCCCATATCTTCAACTACTTGAACAAGAGCACTAACCTCATTGGCAAATTTGACTTGTGCAGACGCAGTATGCTCGTGGTGCTTGAGATTGGTCCCGGTAGTTTTCCCTATACCTCGATCTAAACAATTGACTTCAAATTCCTCAATAACCCTCGCTAGTTCCGGTCCCGCAACCATCCAACGCAGTAGAGCTTTTGGGTTTTGCAACAATCCTACTGCCCCACCGTCTCCTTTTACGACCTTGTTGTTTTGTTCGTGTGCTTGATCGATTGCGATTGCAGAGAATGGTCGCTTTGTTTTGTGCACAATGAATCCTCCTTGAGCAAATTGCATTGCTATATCAGGATGTCGTTCCTGCAACGACATCATGTCACGAATGTGAATTGGCACCCATCTAGAGTAGTGTGTGTGGTCCAAGGCGAAAAACCAGGGTGCGAGCTTTTTAAGTACAGCGACATAAAGCGAAAACTTGGAATCACGAAGAGATCTTACACACACCAATACTAGCAGCTCCAGTCGCATGATCATCAACCAGTATTGAAATTGTGGAGACGCCTCAACTCGCTTGACGCACCATTCGTCAAAAGATTCTGGTTCACTCTCTTCACAGCAGTATGCATCGTAAGCCCTGTGCAACAGTATATATAATGCACTGGCTGTAACTTGGTGTGCATGTCTCGTCCGTGTGACATGCGCTGTTTTCAGGAATGATTCAGCTGTTCCAGGTGTGGCAATATTTGCTTGGGCCAAAGCATGTGTCCATCCACTACCATCGAGCAAATCTCCGAGAGTTGTCAAGGACGCCATTTCCATATGTAAGCCACCTGGTAGAATGACAAACTTCTCTTCCCCATAATCATTCGGCCAGTTCCACTGAATCTGTTTAGCAATTGCAAACAATGGTTGGTCTACTGTCAACACAGGCACCTGTCCAGGATTCAGGAGGTGTACAGCTCGTTGTACGACATCCATTGCATGACGAATCATTGCCACAGACTTCGAGTCGTCTGGAAACAGTGGCAGAAGAGATCCGATAGTGACCTCAAAGTCATGTGATTGCTGCTCATTAGAATGAAATGCAGCCCAACAGATTGGATCATCAACACTCTGGACCCCTTCACTTATAAGTCTACGTGTATTGTTCTGCCACTTCGTCTCCTCTTCTATGGCAGTGTCAACAAGTGCACAGTCACTGGTCAGTATTTCTCGAGTCGGAGGGATGATCAGATCCTTCTTTGCTGTCACCAGGGTCAACATTGTATATGACTCAGGAAGTGGTGGTATCTGTTTGCTACGAAGATGTAGATCTGGTTGCATTTCTGATTTGTGACGCACGATTCAATCAGATTCTGTTTCCCTGTTTTGGAAGAGTGAAATGCCTGTGCCATGAAAGGCACCGTGGGCAGTTGTTGAGCTCGGGTTGTGGTCCAGGTTGTCAACAGCAGCTGTGGTGAACAGATTTTTTCGCAGGATAAGGGGGCACACAACCCCTTCGGATTCATACTGCTGGGCTGCTGAAATGGCCATGTCCATGGATATGTCAAGCACTCTGTCATAAGAAATTGATAAGCCCAAGTGGAACAAAGTGTCTATGAGTTCTCGCTTACGTGTATGTCCGTGTATCATCATACCAAGATATATTGGTACAGGAGTCTCCCTGCTTTTACTGTGGTGTATATTAGTGGACCCTCCGCGTTTTCTCACAGAGCTATTGTACTGCAGTAATTGAGCAATACTCAACGCTGCTTGTCTGGATTCGTCACCATCTGTTCTCATAATATTTGGTCCATCCAAGATCATGCTAACCAGTGCAACAAGCGACTTGGGCACAGACTCTTCTTGGCAACCCTGTGGGAAGGAACTACCATCAAATTGTGCACTTACTCCGATCATATCTCGTCGGATTATTCGGGCAGCCTTTGCTAAACAAATGGCTTCATCATCACAATCGTCCAAGCATGCATCTCGCAATGCATGCCCTACATCATCGCTGAAGCTCAGCAACACATCCCGTCCATGTTTATATGCTTGAAGCCCCGGCATGTATGCGAGTATCCGATTTTTGAGGTCGGTGGAATGAACACGTCCAGTTATCTCGACTCCCAACTCTACCAGTCTGTCTGTGTAAAGCTGCAGAAGATCCACCAACTTGAAGACAGGTGCTATGTCCTTCACACTCAATTTTATGTCCTCTATGTACCCCAAAAGTTCCACCAAAGCTATGCCATGAGATACTCTGTCGAAGTTCTCTTTCTCATCCTCCTCTGTTTTCCTGTTGCTTGCATTGTATAATTTGACAAGGCAATTGGAGTGATACTTGGCTTCTTGGGCCACAAGATCACTATGGCTGAGTTGCGAGATTAACTTTTGGTCCTGTAGCTTCAATGCACATTGCCTAACTCTGTGTGTGATGCGTGGTGTCATTGCTTCATGCAGAGGCGTCGCTTCAGCTCCAACTTCACCACAAAAGAAACAGTTGTTCTCTTTTGGAGGGTTTCTGAATTCAGCCTGGCGTAGCATATACGGGAGTCCTCCAGATGCATCGCTACATGTAATAGGAGGGGCAGTTACTACTTCGGCTCTGGCAAGACGACTGGCTGAACATTTCAAGCGGCATGATGAGTGCCATTGGGCATGATTACGAGCTAGAGTGCTTCCAATGCCGTCTCCTTCATCGAGCCTATCTATGTCAATGGGTAATGGCCGGTTGCCTAACTTTAGAAAGCTTTTCAAATTATCACCAAGAGTACCATATCCAGCACCGATGTCGGTGCGCTTTGAATTGGCTGGACAGTGTAGGGGTTTGCTCGAGGGTTCCTGGCACAAAGCACAAATACTCCAGTCAATAGGGTCACGCGTGGCTGTAGAATCTGGTGATATTAAGGTATCGGCATGAACAAGTTTGCACTTTTTCCGCATGGACATGATTGTGGTCACATTTGGTCCGTTACCTACAAACAGAAGACAAATTTAATTATAACAATGAACTATTATTTGAATTTGTTTGGTTTAATTATTGTATGAGTGTACAGATCAATATGGACGTACAAACAACACTGTAGTAGTTTGGGGGTCAGAACGAAGAAGGAGCCCAGTGACTTTCAACATTGCTTTATTATTGTAAAAAGATGAAATTAACAAAAGCAGACTTGACTGATATGATACTTAACCCACATGAAACTAGAGCATAGAGAAATACATTTACAAATGCAAGCTTTCTTCTCGTGTTCCATAACCTGCATAAGGTTAGAGCATATAACTGTAAACTGAATAAATGACACAGACTTGTGTAAGGCAGATAGATGTACAGATCCTTAATATTAAAATAAGAAAACGTAATGACTAGATCTATCTTATAAGAATTCAGAGAAATAATCTTAATTACTTGATCTATTTTATAACAATTAAGAGAATAATAGATCTATCACAATAACAGACACATCTGAACTAACATCAACAATACTATGACTAGTAAGACTGACTATGCAAGGTACTAGTAAACCCGTAGACACATTCCAAAGCGATGACGAAGTTGCTCTGGACGAATCCGATGTTTTTAGTACAAAAATGTTAGGGACACACCCTAATAATTCTCATATGACACGAAGAGATAAGGGACGAAGCTCGACCGTAAATGAAACTGCATGACTAGCATATGACACACCGTTTCGACTATAGTATATATAAAAACACAAATACAAATGGTTTTCTTACATTATGGCTCTACAAGGCCAACAAACATTGCGACTTTGAGAAAAACGACTTGGTTACAAATGGTGGCATGGTTACAAATGGCGTAAAGAACATAAAAGGACGATAACTCGGGACTAATACTTACACTTTCGGATCAAAGAAGTTTCGTAACAAACGCTAGTTACATAACTCGGTACAATAAGACCGCTCGTATAAATTCACAATTCGGATGGCGGCCATTTTGAATTTTAACATGAATTTGGCCAATTTGTTGCTTTATATGCATTTTATCAACTAAATACTAGTTCCATTGGATTCCTTATGCCTGAAAACATACAAAAAGACTCCTCATTTATGTTTTTGTGTCAACTATTTACAAAGATATGACAATTTACACATATTTCATTTCGGATGGCGGCCATCTTGGATTTTTGCACTTTATGGGCTTATCAGCAAAAATCAAGCTTGGCACTATATCTAAAATATTTTAGTATGTCCTTAACGTCATTTGTGCAAATTTTGGTGCTTTTACCACAAAACCCACAATTATTTCACTTATCTGCCTCGCTATGTGTATTTTTCTGGATAATCATGTTTATTTCTATTTTTAACATTAATTAAAGTGCATAATTCACTTTACCGATGATTGGTTATAGACTTTCATAATAGATCATCATAATCAAATGCCTAAGTAACCGATTATCAGTTACAATTATTTAATTGGTACATCTCTAGTACCCACTACCACAAATAAACACATGTGAACATAATTTTATTAACTTACATGGTTGCACCTTCTTTGGAGACAGCAACTGCTTAACATTCCTGTTAAGGACCTCCTGGGGTAGTCTCCTCCCAAGCAATAATGATGAGAGCGGACTGGACACAATCGGTGGACGAATGACAGCTGGACTGGGTCGGTTCGCCTCATTCTGTGCCCTCTTCAACCCCACAGCTTCTCTGCCCTCAGGGAAATGTTGAACATACTTTTTGAATGCGGTCTTGCTGGCATGACGAGCATCATCGCAAGGTTTGTCATCATCCATGCCAGCCACCAATTAACCAGCATACCCTGTGGCATTCTCAAGAATCCATCTAAACGATTTGCTCTGGAACAATCCAATTTGGAGTTGCTGGTGTTGCCCCCTCGCAGCAAAACAGCTTTCCTTGTAGCATCATGCACTTTTTGAGCTGAAATGGCTGGTGACCAAATACTTCTTCTGTTTGCCTGCTTGAAATTCGTTGCTAAATGGGTATCAGTAAGGATGAGACTCCCATTTGGCTTTTTATAGAAAGTTAGCTCCATGATACAGATGTACCTGAAGTAAACAAAACTCTGTATTTATATAAGTGGTTGAAGTACACCATTTACACTAAGCGGAGACCTGTGTGAGTGACTCCAGTGTGTTACATGACACTAAGCGGAGACCTGTGTGAGTAACTCCAGTGAGTTACATGACACTAAGCGGAGACCTGTGTGAGTAACTCCAGTGTGTTACATGACACTAAGCGGAGACCTGTGTGAGTAACTCCAGTGTGTTACATGACACTAAGCGGAGACCTGTGTGAGTAACTCCAGTGTGTTACATGACACTAAGCGGAGACCTGTGTGAGTAACTCCAGTGTGTTACATGACACTAAGCGGAGACCTGTGTGAGTAACTCCAGTGTGTTACATGACACTAAGCGGAGACCTGTGTGAGTAACTCCAGTGTTACATGACACTAAGCGGAGACCTGTGTGAGTAACTCCAGTGTGTTACATGACACTAATCGGAGACCTGTGTGAGTAACTCAAGTGTGTCACATGACACTAAGCGGAGACCTGTGTGAGTAACTCCAGTGTGTTACATGACACTAAGCGAAGACCTGTGTGAGTAATTCCAGTGATACATGACACTAATTGGAGACCTGTGTGAGTAACTCCAGTGTGTTACATGACACTAATCGGAGACCTGTGTGAGTAACTCCAGTGTGTTACATGATGAGCGGGAAATGCGCTTACACACGAGCCGGTTTCTAAATGAAGCATATAACGAAGCACAGACAAATATTCAAAAACCTCAAGTATTTATTGCTGAACAATTTGGCTCAGTGATGAATGTTATATTTCGTGTTTTCGAACAACTGCAAATTATCTGAGACTGATAATAATTTTCAGTTCATTTTAGGCTATATACGACAGTCGATTTTTTTCAGTTTATTTTGGGCTATATACGACAGTCGATTTTTTTCAGTTTATTTTAGGCTATATATAACAGTCGATTTTTTTCATTTCATTTTAGGCTATACATGATGGTCGATTTTTTTCCAGTTCATTTTAGGCTATAGACGATGGTCAATTTTTTTCAGTTCATTTTAGGCTATAAATGATGGTCAATTTTTTTGGTGGTGGAGGCAGTCCACAAACTTTTTCTTGATGGAAACAGTACTTGTACCTCCCACATCCGTATATATATTGAGCACACCAATGTAGATATGTACGCAGACGATACAACACTTTGTGATATGATTATTAATCCCATTAAGTCAACTTGTATGATAATTGGACCAAATAAATCTTTAGCAAATTGTGTAGCAGTGTTGCTTCAAATTAATAATATGGATATTCAAAATGTAGAAGTACAAAAGTTACTAGGCATCTATATTGATGAATCACAATCTTGGAAAAATCATATATCTAAAACATGTACTAAACTTGTATCAAAAATAAATCTGTTGAAAAGGATCTCCTACTACCTTACATATGACATGAACAAATTGTCTTATATTATGTCTACATTTGATTATGGCTGTATAACATGGAGCCGAACAAATAAATCCTATTAATAGATGTATTCTGGAGCTGTATATTTATCGATGTTACCTGTACGGAGGCTAAATAAATTGAAATTTTACGCATCCATTTCTGCTTATATACTGACTTTTGTGGTGTTCGTCGATTTGAAACTACTTCACACGTAACTCATTCATAGTCATGAGTTATTACCAGTTAAAATAGGGACTGTACAGTTTTAAGTAACACCATAAGTTTTCCTTCAGGCATTAACATCTGTAACATCTGTAACCTGGACACCCAATGGTACAAAGGAACAAACAGAAACTGAACTTTTTTTCCGAATCTGGAATATTTGGGCATCCACCTGTCATTTAAAATTTTGTCTGATTCAAAATAGAACAAAATGCAAACGCAATTGCAGTTTCCCTACTATAGACCATGAGGTCAGTGTCCGCTTGATCATCTGTAGAAAAAGAATCAAACCTACTTGTAAGAGATAAATCCCTTTCAAGCGAAAGTATTGGTGAAGCTGAAGTACACCTGCTCTTTTAGAGTTCCCACCTCCCTGTAGAGCACAAACACTTGGCGGTATTTGACCTGGCGGGATGGCAAGCTTGATTTTTATCATTAACCTAGTCACTTATTTTAAGTGGTTGTACCTGGATTGGGGACTTGGACCCATTCCAACCATAAAATGTTAACGTTTCTAGTGTTAGAACACTCACCAAATTGCGTAAATACCATATTCAGTGTTTGAAAGGTCCTGTCATTTTGCCCATTGCCCATTGGAAAAACGGGTAAATTAGATAGTAGTAGAGGCCTTTTAATAACATCAAGCCATTACAACCCAAGCATGCTTTTTCATTGGTGATAGATGCTGTTATGGGTGGGACATAGGATGACCTTTGTTACTAACAAAATTGATACACGTGTGATATCGTAACTAATAGACATGTTCTCGTTGCCACAGAGTTGAATAGACACTGCATTAAATATGCAGTCCCCATCCCCTGTTGTTTGTAGGGCGTTTCCCATGACGCCATGAACATACCGGTGTTGTTACCCCAATCATTGACGTATTGATAGTTCCTTGTTGTTACCCCCTATCGTTGACTAATTGATAGTTCCTTGTTGTAACCCTCATCATTGACTAATTGATATGGATATTTCACAGAAAAATATTATAAATTTCATATACTAGACGTAAGTACCCCAGTTACATTGCATTTCATATCTTTTGACTGGAGTGTACAATTTTGACAAAAAAATAGTTTGAAACTTGTCAATATATTTTTAACAGACTTGAAAATCAATAGTAAAAGAAAACTGTGGCTACCTATTATTAGGAACAGTGTGGCATACTATTTGGAACTCATTTATAGATGATTGACATCACAGTGTCTTTCAGTGTAAATCTACATATATAGTTATTACTTCACCGTCTCTTCCAGTGTAAATTTGCATATATTATAAATCACCATCTCTTTCAGTGTAAATCCGCATATATACTGTTACTTCACAGTCGCAGTGTAAATCTGCATATGTAGTGTTACTTCACAATTTCTTTCAGTGTAAATCCGTAAATATAGTGTTACTTCACAGTCTCGGTGTAAATCTGCGTATGTATTGTTACTTCACTGTCTCTTCCAGTGTAAATCCGCATATATAGTGTTACTTCACCGTCTCTTTCAGTGTAAATCTGTATATATAGTGTTACTTCACAGTCTCAGTGTAAAACTGCGTATGTATTGTTACTTCACTGTCTCTTCCAGTGTAAATCCGCATATATACTGTTACTTCACAGTCTCAGTGAAAATCTGCATATATACTGTTATTTCACTGCCTCAGTGTAAATCTACATATATAGTGTTACTTTAGTCTCTTTCAGTGTAAATCTGCATATATAGTGTACTTCACAATCTCTTCCAGTGTAAATCCGCGGCTACTGAATTGGTAGTTGTAAATTCCCCGAGCGCAAAAATCCGAAAAAAGCCATACTGTATGTTGCTGACAACACAAAAATGTCATACTGTCCAAATGTGCCACCCTGTAAAACTGCTATGACGTCTTAATTTGCTAGTGTTACATAGAGTTTTTTTCACGCCACGATGTACGACTTGCAGTTTCAGTAGATCAGATGGTGACGATAGAGGGGAGTCCATGTTATGTTTCAAGTAAAAGTGCCTAATACCGGAGAGATACTGTTTACTTGTATCATAACAGAGATCTCTTGTTTTACAAAAAGCCACGAAATATATCAGTGTTTGTTCGTCGATCGGTGGCGGAAGTGGATTATTATCAGGCCACAGTGAGTGTTGTGCCAAGAAGGTCTTGAACAGTTTATATGCTGAATTATAAACGGCTACGGTACCTTTTGCCAAAGTTGCATCCCAGAGAAAGGCAACCGTTCCATCTAGGTGAGATAGAGATCGGTCGATGTTGGCACTGTGGTAGGATGAAGGTCCGCTTGAGGCGCCAGCTTCCGAAAGTGATCTGAGAACGAGAAAGGCAGTCACTAAGAACATTTCTTTTTCCTGGTATATGCCTAGCATGTATAATAAAATTGCCTTTGGCGGCACACCATGTTAACCTGCGCATGAGTTTCATAATAGATGGTGATATACTTCATCCCTTAGAAATAATGGCAACAGTTGTTTCATTGTCACAATGGAAAACTATGCGTTTTTTGGACCAGGAATGTTGCCATATGACCACACTCGCCACAGTTGGTACTAACTCCATAAATGCAATAGACATATCTGGGTGTCCTAGTTTAGGTAAATATTCTGGCCAAGGTTCGGAGAACCATCTTCCCTGGTAGTACCCACTGAAGCCATAGCTGCCACTAGCATCAGTGTAAAGCTACATATCTGCTGATTCTGTGACGTTGTCGTCGTAGAAGAAGGTAATCCCATTCCAACTCTCTAGAAAGTTGATATCAGTCAGACAGTCTTGGCTGAGCTTCACATGATGATGCAGGTCTTTTGCAGTCATGGCCAAGCTTAGAAGGTAAGACACGAAGCTTCTTCCTGGTAAGATTACTCTTGAAGCAAAATTCAGATGGCCTAAAACACTCAGCAGCTCGCGTTTTGTGATTGATTTCCAAGATGGCCTTAATCCTTTGCACCTTGTCTACCGGCAAGGACGCTTTCATCTCCTCAGAGTCAAGTGTAATACCCAGAAAAACCATGATATTGTATGGGCCTAACGTTTTGTCTGGATGAATAGGTATGTTTAAAATCCCGAAAACACATAGTTATGTTGTGCTCCCAACCCCACCCCACATTGTTGTAGCCTTGTTTTCTGATGGTATATACTAGCTATAAATTTATTATTCTCTGAAAAATCGAATAGTCGAGCTGCGCTGTTCTCCGACAGCTCTTGTTTGAGTATTTACTCTCTGCTAAACCAATCGGGCTGATTCTGTATTAACTTCAAATGGTGGGGTGTCATACAGGCCGATCAAATATCCTTTTGACAGTTCGGTTGATAGTAATTCAGTAACAATGTTAGGTTTCCTCATGGCCGATCGAAGATTCTTGCATATAAAGCTTTTAGTAGGAGGGTTTTGTACCCAGTGTCAAATCCTTGTCTCAAACCACTGACAAGTGAGTTTACAAATGAACTGTCGGGATGGTTTTTCAATTCCACTTCCAACCTATCAATGTTTATGGGGGTACTCACCGTAAACTGAATATTGTTCAGCTGTCATTGTGTACCACATTTATCGCCCTGTTTTAGCATCGAGCCTTTCCTTGGGCAAACCGCCACTGCATGGCCTTCTGATTTGCAGATCTCACAAACGTGTATGATATTTGAATCATTGTGAGGTTAGGGGCATCCCCCATCTATGAAGTTATTGCAAATCTCCTTCCCGAGGTGGAATTTTCGTGTTCGACCTTGTTGGTCCATTTTGGATGGGTTGTAATGTCCAATCGCATATTCACCTGCATAAACTATTTTCCATCTACTGACGTGTCATGATGTGATAGACAACAGTCAAGACCATTCCTCCACAAATCACCAACCAGATCATTGAACAGTTCCACTTTCCGTGTAAGGCCATCTTCAATATCAGAGCTGTATTAAAAATATAGATGCTAAAGACGATTGCATTTGTGTAAAATATATGAATTTTCCTTTCCAACATAAACTTCGGCCATTACCCAACAAGTATCTTTCTCAACTTCAATATATAGCTTATAAATATAACTTTCACAATACAACTTTTAATACCTCCAATTTCAACTTACATATAGATACTAGTAGTAAAGCAAGCAGAAATACTATTCACACACAAAATAAAACGTAAAAAAACATGCATTTCTCTATCAAAAATCATTCAATGTCATACAAGAAGAATTAGAAACTATGAAATGAAATGTCCAAATCTACAGTTTTAAAGTGTTCGCATATTCAGTCACCTGCATAAACTATCTACTGACGTGTCATGATGTGATAGTCAACAGTCAAGACCATTCCTCCACAAATCACCAACCAGATCATTGAACAGTTCCACTTACCTTGTAAGGCCACTGTTACTTCACTGTCTCAGTGTAAATCCACATATATAATGTTACTTCAGTCTCTTTCAGTGTAAATCCGCATCTATACTGTTACTTCACAGTCTCTTTCAGTGTAAATCTGCATATATAGCGTTATTTCACCGTCTCTTTCAGTGTAAATCAACATATATAGCGTTATTTCACCATCTCTTTCAGTGTAAATCCGCATATATAGCGTTATTTCACTGCCTCAGTGTAAATCTGCATATATAGTGTTACTTCACAGTCTCAGTGTAAATCTGCATATATACTGTTACTTCACAGTCTCGGTGTAAATCCGCATATATACTGTTACTTCACCATCTCTTTCAGTGTAAATCTGCATATATAGCATTATTTCACTGTCTCTTTCAGTGTAAATCCGCATATATATACTGTTACTTCACCGTCCAGTGTAACTCTGCATATATACTTTTACTTCACAGCCTCTTTCATTGTAAATCCACATATATAGTACTACTTCACAGACTAACGACTTTGCGTTGTAAACCTTCGCCTCTCACTACTGCGGGTTCGAATCCCTCTGGGAGTTCTTATGGATGGCGGAAGGTATATAGTACTGGTTGTACCCATCGATCGTCATACATAACTTACATGTGTTGAAAATGACGTAAAATACCATACAAACAAACAAACTCTTTCAGTATAAATCCACATATATTAAAACCATGTCACTGTCACTTTCAAGTTCTCCGGCCATGTTTTGTTTCATGAACATGTTTATGTTTACACAACAACAGATATTTACAATTCACACATTGCAATATCTGTGAAAAGCGAGAAAAAGATTTTATGTGATGACATAGAAAACTTTGAATCCACAGGTAAATGTATTTATCAACTATCTGGCAATAGTTGTGCAGCTATACAATTCAGATCTACCTCATTAGTAGTATCTACGTCTTGCAAATAATACTTATTTTTACATACAATTTAGTAGCGGTTTTAAATGTATGTTTCTCTCCGGGACTATCAAGAAAATGTTCAAATGATGTTTAAAGAATTAAATTTGTTAATTGATAATAGTAAAAAAAGAAGGTGGTCATTCACCTTTAATTTAGTGTTAATTCGCATATATAAACCATGTCACGGTCTCTTTCAGTGTAAATCCACATACAAGTCAACACTATTGTATAGAGTAGTAATCTTTACTTCCTCAATGGCGTTAATGGATTGTTCATTATAACCACAGCTTTGGTTTTTGGTCGAAGTCCATGAATTAACAAATTTACCTTTGCGTCTTCGGATAACTAGACCTGACATGCCAAGGCTTGAAACAAAAAACGCTTGTGAAATAGTCATTGCACAACCCTACCGTATGGGATATGTCCCAGAACTTTGCGCTGACATCTTGAGCATTGAAGTGGATAAGAAATATTCTTCTTTATTCAACCGTGTAGAGCAGAAAATGGATAGGCATATTGTCATCCTCTATATTATCATGTGTCCATGCAAAGCGGTGAAAAATGGCAGCAGGGTTCTTATCATTGTTTCCATGGAATGGAAGCAATTTTGGCTATTCTTCTCCATTGACAGGCGATAGGTGCTTTGTTTTTCCACATTCGTTGTAAAAGGTATAAAGTATTTTGTTCTGAAAAAATCAACAAAAAAGGTTTAAGGTTTATATAATTTACTTCCTCTATCAGAGATGTGCAAAGCTTTTCTGAATGTTCTGGAGATATTATATTAAAGATGTCTTCTGACATGATATAATTTACTTCCTCTATCAGAGATGTGCAAAGCTTTTCTGAATGTTCTGGAGATATTATATTAAAGATGTCTTGCATATGATATATGATTTTTCTTGTCATTCATTCTGATGAATTTCTGAATAATATATAAAAAAATAAATAAATGTTATTCTTTCTGGCAAATGTAATATGGCTTATTTACTGGTCTTTGAACGATTCTTTTCAGATATCTGTAACTGTAGTATGAATGCATCATTCCAGTCTGCCAAAAATAACTGTTCTTCATGTTTTACAGTTTCTTTAACTTTGGTTGTTTCACTTCAGGTAAAACTTCATAGCAATGTTAGTCAAAACATTGAATTGCCAAAAAACAAACTCCAACTACAGTACCATAATCTGAAAATATGCTAAACTCAATGGCGCCAGAGTCTGTTATAACACATTATTACTATCCATTTTATGAATATCTCTAAGAAAATCAACAAAATCTAACGATTTCTGAAATTGTCTCCAACCCACTATATACAATCATTCACATGGTGTTTAATGGGTAGCAGGATGACCCACTTTCAATGCTCATAATTTTTACCACAGACAAGGCTTTGGGCAAACACAGACTTTCAATAATGCTACAAAGGGTCTTCAAGCTAAATACCCGGTCATAAAGTTAAGGGACTATCTTGTCGACACAAAATTAGTTTTTTTCCGATTTATCCTCGCAACATCAAAAGCTGCCTCTCTCAAAAGTTCCAGTTGTTGTTGTAACTGAAACACGCGACAATCTGATTGTTCAGGGTATGAAGGTTCTAGGCCTATTCTCCATATTTTATCTTGATGTACATGGAGGATGAGCCTGGCAAGTTCATTCCTGTTAGGCGCCATATAACCTTTCATGTGTTGGTGCGCCTTAAAACCCCAATTCAATTGTAATTATCATATTGAATAGAATATAATAAAAATCAATTCAAATCATCCAATCAGATCATTGCGCGATAGTAATAGTGTGTTATAACAGACAGATAGTATGTGTTTTTAACTCTGGCGCCGCCACGAATTTTGTTAAAATGTAGTTTGTTCATATTTTGTTCCAAACAATTTACGTACTCATAGAAACTCTGACTTGTGGATGGACAACTCGCCATCCCATAAAATGAATATATATATTGCAAAATGTTTGATGGAAAATAAAGGTTGAAGGCCATGTTTACTGTTTTTCCCCAATGTCACACTTTTTCCTCATTTTTGTAACTGCCCATATTATATCAACCTGATTGTGTAGAAAACATGTCGGACTATATATTATTACAGACAAGTGATTTTTATAAAAGATACTTTGGTTGAAAGTGTAGTACCGCAGTATTGTAGCATGGTCTGTGTCATTTCCTTTGATGAATGCAGAGCATTAAGTTAGGGTAACTAAAGGGGCGTGGCTATGTCGTACTACAAGGACGGATATTGGAATTTAGAGTACGGTCACTATAACGTCACAGTGTTACTAAGTACCCCATGCTACAAAAAAGATAGAGTCTGTCTCAGCTCTATGGTTATTTAAACACCTCGATGGGCTACGCCAATCTCGGTGTTTAAAATCTATTACTTACAGGACGACCATTCTTATTCGTGTCGTTTATTGCTGGCTGTCATGGCATCTTTTAAACTTCTCTTCCATGTCTTGAGCACTAATGGCAGGGGAATGGTGTAATCCTTTACAGGTTCAGCAAAGATGTTCATGGTTGCGGAGGATTGTATGTGTTGTTGCCAGTAATAATCAAATCGAGATAAAGCCGCTTGGTTCGGTACTCCTATGCTTGGCTCGATCATTTCGAAGAAACTTCTTGTGTTTGCGACTCCTCCAACTGCCATTGTATGTTTGACACCTCATCATCTGTCAATGAAGGCGTCCATGTACCCCATTCGTAAGCGTAGTCGATACTGCCCTCTACGGTCACATCACTAGCTTCGTAGACAGGCTTGTAGTTCTCCAATTTGGTGGCCACTAAAAGTGTTTCATTCTCCACCCTCCTGATAAGTAAATGCAGGGTCACTGATGTGGCATGCCTGAAACTAAAAGGCCCATGGCATCCTGATCCTTGTTCATGCTTGAATAGTTTTTTGGGTGCAGTCGCAACAAATCCACGGAAACACTGATGTTTTGCCGCAAAAAAGTGGCTATGGTAAAGGTGGCGATGAACCTCGTCATAGGTACCATGGAAGGTGCATAACTGGCAAATGTAAACCCACAATTAGGATGCCATCCTGGAAATACCCAACCAGATGCATGGCATCAATATTTTTCATCGAGTAAAAAATGGCTGCATTCTTCAGGTGCGCGACTCGGAGCCATTTGGACCTCTTATTTTATCAGTTCTGCCTGGAAGAATAACTTTAGCCTTTAGTATACACACCATCCAGTCCTACTTTCTTAAATCTGTATTGAATTTAAGTTTTATTCCTTTGAAATTGTGAAGAAATAAAATAAATCCTATAATTGCTCAAAAACTACTACCTTACAAAACAGTGTAACATAACTAGGAAATTATATGCACGAAACTAATAATTGGTCTAGTGGGGATCTGGGAGCGTGCTCCCATGCTCCCCACCCACCCTCCCTCCACACACGGACAATTTTAATAAGGAATGTTTTAATATGGTGCAATCTTGCGATTTTGTCAAAATCTGAGAACAAGACATTTCAATGTGTGTTGTCACTGTTAATTATGATCATGTACTGCATACTTTATTCTGTTATAACTAGGATTTTGAGGGTAATTTCAATAAAAACATTTTGTTACATTTATGGGAGTGTAGAGGTTTTCAATGGCGAAAACTCTTCAGCGGTAGAAATATCTAATAAATATATAATTTCTTATAACATATTGTTTATGTGCATAGTGTTACAACATTGGCGTAACATGGCATAATCATTCCAGATCCTGAATTTGACTTTGTAAAAACAACAACAACAGATATATTGATTAGATGAAAGCAAATATACCTACAGGAATAATAAAACTGTCGGAGTGTGTCCATTGGGACACTAGCTGGCAAATAAAGAAGATGTTAAAATACACAGGTATATTTAGTTAAAATATGCAATAAAAAAAGCACTTACCCAAAACCTGTGAACACCTCTTGAAGGAGTCATCCATCAGCATTTTCGTGCTGGTCAGGATCTCGTTGTCTTCATCATGAAATGCTGAAAAGGTGAAGAAAAATATAAATCAGTACCATTTACATATGTGTTCTATTAAAATTGCTTGCATATTATCTCCTGCTGGCACCTCCCTCTCTCATCCCTCTGCCTTGGCCATCTCTCCTCCCACCACCTTTCCTTTCTCCTCCCTCTGCCTCGGCCATCTCTCCTCCTGCCACCTTTCTCTCTACTACGGCCTCTGACCTCTCTCCACTCTGCCCTCTGTCTTCCATCATCTCGAGATCTGTTGAAACAGTTGAAACAGAAACTTCTTCTGAAAAGATGAATAGAAAATGATTGTATTCATTATTTTACAAAAGGTAGCTTAATCACTTTTCAAAATATAAGGGCAGATGACAGATTTTTTTAAACAACAGTTTGGTAAGCATTACTAAGCATTCTTAGTAAGTTTTTGTTGAATGTGTTCAAATCTAAAACAAGCTTCATGCTTGGGGATCTGGGGCCATGTGCTCCCCTTTAAATATATTGAAATGCTTACACACAAATAAGAGCTTTTATGAAAATGTGTTACCATTCAATATGTGGTACCAGTCAATATGTGTTCCCATTCAAATTCAGTATGTGGTACCATTCAATATGTGTTACCATTTTATATGTGTTCCCATTCAAATTCAATATGTGTTACCATTCAATATGTGTTACCATTTTACCATTCAATATGTGGTACAATTCAATATGTGGCAATGTTCAATATGTGGTACCATTCAATATTCCAACAAATACAACAAGCAGATATTGAATCAATAACTTAAAAATAAAGGGAGGAAACAGTTTCTCAACTTTTAAATTAAAAAAAGCATTTGAATGTCAGAAGACCAAAGCAGAATTATAAAATAACAATACACTGTACTTTTTTAATTAACATAACATTGTTATCAAAGACAACCAGGTACAATGTCTGTAGTCATTTTCTCATCACCTCCAAATTCATGATTCAGTCAAAAAGTTCAACTCTTGATAGTGATAAGCTCAGTGGTATATTGTCTGAAATTTCAATAGTTAAATATATATATTACATATGGCACTGTTCTTTTAAACATGCATAGTTACATTTAAATAATGCAAAGGAAACTATGTTCAATTATTATCTAATTATATTCCATTGTATAATGGTGTTTGTTTGTGTTTTCGTATATATCAGATGTGTTTTATTGTTTATATTATTATTGTAAATGGTACTGTCCTTGGTTTGGTGATACTGTAATATAATAATATTGGCAGTGGATTTATATTTTGGCTATACTGGCAGTCAAGGTCGGAAGCGCCAAAATAAATCCACTGCCAATATTACTCCTACCATGCAGCTTAATAAGATCATAAACAACCAATAGAAATGAATTGCCATTTATTTTAATTTCCATATACATGGCTAATTTACAAACAAGGGTAAAAACTAACGAAACAAAAAGGTAAACGTTTTTTAATTTGGCAGAAATCACATTGGTCTGCCAAATACATTCACTGCCAATTAATTATATTTATCATGCAGATATGCACTTTTCTGCCTAATAAAGGGGTGACCTATTAAATTTTGCTTTAATTAGGCACTGGCCAATAAAGCAAATCAATGCGGAATACCTCGGCGTTAATTGTACGTAACGTTATCTGACGTCATGCACGTAACTTTGCCTGACGTCATAAAACAAACAAAAAACAACAACATGGTGACTTCCTCGATGAGCGTACCATTCTGGGAAATAGGTAATAATAGAGCCTCGCCATTCTTCGTTTTCTAAGCCTCGCCTAATAAACTTGATAGTAAAAGGCACTGACATAATATTCTCTATTTATTACATTTGTGTGGGTGAAAGATTGGGATTTCTCAGTGAAAGAATATTCATTCTGTTTAAATCATACATAAACTGATATAAAATATAATAACTAGAATATTTAACTGTTGGGATCGATTATTGGGAAATCCTTCACTGTTTTGTTTTTTCACTCACTCGCATATGCTGGTTAGTGACAAGAACCACACGCCTATTATCTCATGAAGGATTTCCATGTTTCTTGTGTGAATGCAATGTTATGGTGGAAATACGGTTTTATTTATATGAACTGATGAATGCAATGTTATGGTGGAAATACGGTTTTATTTATATGAACTGATATGAATGCAATGTTATGGTGGAAATACGGTTTTATTTATATGAACTGATGAATGCAATGTTATGGTGGAAATATGATTTTATTTATAAATATGAGAGCAGTGTTATGATGGAATTCTGTAGAATATTATGTACCGGTATTTTTTTTTTTTTGTATTTTTCAATATGTTTGAATGGTTTGATTAAAATATTGCATAACTATAAAACACAATTTTGAGAATGATTTTCTAATTTTTGAAAATTAAAAACCACAGTTTGCATGGAAGCAACTTTAATAGCTACATGTAAATATACAGTCCTGCCTGTATGTTTCATTGTTGTATTCTACTTATGTGCATTGTAGGCAAAATGTTTTATTTCACAAAATTCTTGTTTCTTAGCAAAAAATAAGGCCACTGCAGATCCCGTTGGAGGGGTAGCTGGGTAGGCAGAGGGGTAGAACCCCGCAAATTCATGTTCATTTTATCATTTTTTATTTTATCATTTTTTGTTCATGCTCATTAAAAGTCTTCATCATGATCCCTGCATTGTTTCAGGTGCCATCTCGCTCATATCACTAGAGCAGTGACAGAAAAACAATAAACGTGGCTCCAACATAAATGGAGTGTCTACAATAGAATTTGCAGCAGTTCTGCAGGTGAGAAGGTTCTAGGCCCATTCTCCATATTTTATCTCGATGTACATGGAGGATGAGCCTGGCATGTTCATTCCTGTTAGGCGCCATATAACCTTTCATGTGTTGGTGCGCCTTAAAAACCCCAATTCAGTTCTTGTTTCTTAAATGCATAAACATTTAAATGCAAGTTCAAGTGTTTACTTACTGGTTTATATCTGCTTTGGTGTGAAACCTATTGTCTATATATACTGAACCAGCTAACGCACCAGTAGACAATATCTTTCATGTATGAACTTATTATAGGCCGACTGGTATCGTTGGAGACAGGTGATTTGAATGATTTTTAGCTCTGCTGATCTTTGTATGAACTTATATGCCGACTGGTACCGTTGGAGACAGTTGATTTGAATGATTTTTAGCTTGACTGATCAAAGATCAAAAGAGCTTATGCCGTGGTGCGTCTGTCCATCTGTAAACATTTTTTATGGCGGCTACTCCTCTGAAACTACTAGACGGATTTTCATGAAACTTCACAGGAATGTTGCTCTTGATGTCTAGTTAATCCTAGAAAAAATTCAGGTTGGCCGGAAATTCAAGATGGCCACCATGGCTAAAAATAAATTTTAAAAATGCGATTTTGTGGCGACTACTTCTCAAAAACTGTAAGTCTTGTCATATTGATTTGGAACCTTTACCAAAATGACTGACAGGATATGTAGTTGATCCTAACCAAAGTTAATTTTGATTGGATGTCAAACATAGCCACCAGAGGCCATGTTTATTTACGTAGAGTTATATAGGAAAAACTTGTGGTGACTACTTCTCTGAAACTACTCGACAGATTTTCATGAAACTTGACAGGAATATTGCTCTTGATGTCTAGTTATTCCTAGCAAAAATTCAGGTCAGCCGGAAATTCAAGATGGCCGCCACAGCTAAAAATATATTTTAAAAATGCAATGTTGTGGTGCCTTCTCAAAAACTGTAAGTAGTATTGATTGGAACCTTTACCAGAATGACTGGCATGACATGTAGTTGATCCTAACCAAAGTTCATTTTGATTAGGTGTCAAACATGGCTGCCGGCATCTTTGTTTACATAGAGTTATATAGGAAAAACTTGTAGTGACTACTCCTCTGAAACTACTTGATGGAATTTCAGCTTGACAGGAATGTTGCTCTTGATGTCTAAATTTCAGGTCTGTAAGAAATTCAAGACGGCCGCCACTGCTAAAGACAGTAAATATGCTACTTTATGGCTATATGGGACTTTTTCTAAAATGATCAAAATGACATGATGTTGGTCCTTGTTGAACATTATTTTGAGTCGACAGTAAATATGGCTGCCAGTGGCCATCTTTGTTTACATAATGTTGTTTAACGGCTCATCAACACAGCATAGGTTATTTAGAGCTGCCCCAGAGAGAGGGGAAGGATACATAGGAATCTGGGAACCTGCCCTACTCTTATTATCGAATAAATTCCTATGGTTCTTTTACGTGCTCGGAGGATAGACCGAAACACGGGACCGTCCGGATGGGGACGTAAACCGGGCAGTCCCGTGTATCGGTCTATCCTCCTTCCCCTCTCTCTGGGGCGGCTCTAAATGACCTTTACTGTGTTGATGAGCCATTAAACAACATTTATTCATTCACTTGTTTACATAGAGTTATATAGTAAAAACTTGTAGCCACTACTTCTCTGAAACTACTGGACAGATTTTCATGAAATTTCACAGGAATCCTGATCTAGCTATCAAAACCTATCAGTAGAGCTTCAAGGTCATTGACCTCTTGTTTTAAATTTACACTCGTTATTGACAAGGTATTGTCTCATTCAGAATAAAATTTGTTTTGATTTATTGATTGTTATTATTGAGATATTAAAGGTATTGTCAACTGGTGCGTTACCCGTTTGGTTCAGTATATTACATAAATACGAGGAAAAAAGAATTTTTTCTAGGAATAGTATTTTTGTTCGTTCAGATAATCCACTGTTTATTTACCAGTGATTGAAAATCACCACGACACTTCCACTGTATTTTCAATTAGAAATTAAGACGGTTTAATGAAATGTAATTTTTTTTTTTGTTTAATACAGGTTAATATAAAGGCAGAGTTGCATTTCCTTAAGGATACATATTCATTGCTCCAATTTTAGTGGTTTCAAATTTGAGAAATCAGCATTAACAATTTACAATATCAGTAGAAAAATGGCATATTGTAAGCAGATTTATTTATTTATTGATATGCCCTATGACAAGATCTGGATCACTTTAATATATTCAGTTTGAATAAAGGCACTTTCCACATAATCTTCTCAAAGTTATGATCCTTGTTTTACCTTGAACTACATATAACAGCCTAATAAATCATTTTAGAATTATTTTATTATTAGAATTTTGTGTTTCTGGATTTCAAGAACCTCATTACTCAATGTCAAGCAAGACCTCAGTGAGTTCTAAGAATATAATGTTTCATCGGTCCAATTTTTATCACTGAACCAATCAGAATGCTTGATTCATATTTTCATTTGTTTGTTTCTATCATGACATCACTTTCTGGACTAGTATTATGAAATTATGATGCAACTCAGTGTGTTCTGAGAACTGTTTGTTTGTTTGTTTGTATGGTGTTTTATGTCATTTATAACACATGCAAGTTTATATATGATGTCGATTTTTTGTGGTGGAGGCAGACCACCCATTTTTTCTGGGTAGCCAGTACTGTACAACTCCCGCCATCTGTAAGAATCGACATTTCCTCACAAGTCTAGCTCCCAGTGGGATTCAAACCCGCAGCGGTGAGAGGCAAATGTTTACAACATAACTTCATTGACCATTCGGCCACGGAGATGCTTGTTCTGAGAACTGAATGAGCATTTAAATTGCTGTGAGAAACAGATTGCTGAATGAGCATTTAAATTGCTGTGAGAAACAGATTAAGGCTGCTTGTATCTCTCAATGAGTAATGAGTTTCTTGAAACCAAGAATCATAAAATTCTAAATATAGAATAATTCTAAAATGATTTAATAGACTGTTTGTTATATGTGTACTTGTTGCTGTATAATATTGTTCAAATTTGAATATATAAAGATGAATAAAATACTGAAAAATAAAAATATTAAAGAGTTGTTTTTTATGTATTAATCACCATTTGTAAAACCATTAATGACAAAGTGGACATGCCAGTAGCCTACACCATAATGTTTTGTCCACTGTCAAAAGTGAAGGACAATCGAATTTACATTTTACGTTCGTCTTTCCGTCAGTCGCCACTTTTGTTTCTGACCATCAATCACTTGTAATCAGATCTTGATGAAACTTTAGGACAATGTTTATGGCCAGAATATTTAGGCCGAGTTCAATAACCAACCAGATGGCACCTATACTGTCAGAGTTATGGCCCTTGATTTTTGAAAATTGAAGGTACTTGCATTTTCCACTCAATAACTGGTATGGGGTTATTCATCCGGCTGACAGTCCGTAAACAATTGCGCATTCCGGACGATAACCATAACACCCACACTTGTGAAGCTTCATAAGTACATTGCCCTAGGTGGGAGAAGGAACCCTATTTCATCGGGGTTAGCAGGTGAACGGTCAAGGTCGCCATGACCTTATATGGATGTTAGCACTTTGAGATTGTAACACTCAAACTCGTGAAACTTCATAGGTACATTGTCATTCATTGTACATTGGGGAAAGGAGAAACCCTGTTATATCAGTGGTAAATGGGTTAAAGGTCAGCTTGACTTTGGACCCTATGATGACGTCTACCTAAAGCCCAAAAGGACGGTGATGTTTGATGTTTGTCTGCAGTCTTGTCGCGCCCTGAATGGTTTATTCTCTTGTTGCTCTGGCTTCTGCCAAGTCATTGAGTACCTTCTTTGTGGCTTTCTAGGCTAATTTTTTTTTGTATTTATATATACACGAGCATCTTTGTGTTTAACTTGTATTGCCTATTAATGCTGCCTTGTTGGTTAGAGAATAGTTCATGGCGGGGATTTCTTTATTTACACTGTCCTGTTTTATTGGGTTGACAGTCTGGAAGTTTGAGGTTTGGTGCCCCCTAGAACCTATTTAAACCCCCAGTGGCCTTTTTTGCCACTGACCGTTCCAAGGCGGTAGCCCTATTGTCAACCCTTTTCTGTTTGTGATGTCTTATTTGGCATTTTATCTGATCAGCAGAGCTTATGCCGTGGTGCGGTGTCCGTCGTCTGTCTGTCAGTCCGTAAATGTTTTTTTTTAGCGACTACTCCTCTGAAACTACTGAATGGATTTTCATGAAACTTTACAGAAATGTTGCCCATGAAGTCTAGTTGATCCTAGCAAAAATTCATATTGATGTGAAATCCAAGATGGCCTCCAATTCTAAAAATAGATTTTTAAAAAACAAGTTTGTAGCGACTACTTCTTAAAAACTCGTAAGTGATATTGATATGGGATATGTTCAGCATGCCATGATGTCGGTCCTTGTCGAAAATCATTTGAATTAAACATGGCTGCCAGTGGCCATCTTTGTTTACATAGACTTATTTTGTAAAAACTTGTAGCGACTACTCCTCTTAAACTACTTTCAAGATGGCCGCCACGGCTAGAAATAGATTTTCAAAAAACAAGTTTGTAGAGACTACTTCTTGAAAACTATAAGTGATATTGATATGGGACTTTTTCTAAAATGATATGCATGACATGATGTTGGTCCTTGTCTTAAATCGTTTTGATTCGATTTTAAACATGGCTGTCAGCAGCCATCTTTGTTTACATAGAGTTACCTAGTAAAAACATGTAGCGACTACTCCTCTGTAACTACTCGACGGATTTTCATGAAATTCACAGGAATGTTGCTCTTGATGTCCAATTGATCCTAGCAAAATTTCGGGTCAATCGGAAATTCAAGATGGCCACCATGGCTAAAAACAGATTTTCAAAATACAAGTTTGTAGAGACTACTTCTTGAAAAATATAAGTGATATTAATATGGGACTTTTTCTAAAATGATCAGTATGACATGTTGTTGATCCTTGTCTAAAATTATTTTGATTTGACTTTAAGCATGGCCGCTGGGCCATCTTCGTTTACATAGAGTTATATAATGAAAACTTGTAGCGACTACTCTTCTGAAACTACTTGACGGATTTTCATGAAACTTCACCGGAATGCTGATCTAGCTTTCAAAAACCTATCAGTAAAGTTTCACGGTCATTGACCTTATTATATTTGTTTTTTGTTTCTCTGTGTGTTTGTGGTTGACTGCCGTCCTTGAATGCTGCTTTTCCTGTTCGATTTTTGTATACTGAAGGGATAAAGAAACGCAGGGTAAACTTTGAAGATGATTCTAGGTAAGATGTCGAGTATAAATGTTCAATATTTTTAAGTAAGAATGAAGATTAATGCATGCAGAACAAACTTCAAAAACAATGATTTGTGTCTTGTGAGTGATTTAGGAGTAATTGAAGGGAATTTAAGGGAACCCCCTGTAATCTGAAATCGAAATGGACTGATTGTGGGAACTGGCTCGTCAATACCGGGTATGTCCCCCGTTTGCTCTCTCCACAGCCCTGATTCTCCTAGGCATGGAGTTCATGAGTGAGTTTATCCTCCTCATTGGGATGTTGGCCCACTATTCCAAGAGGGCTGCTCTCAGTTGGGCCAGATTAGCAGGGGGAGGCTGGCGTCGTCGAACCCGTCTATCTATATTCAAAAAATACACGAACTAGCACACACTGACAATCAGACATAAAGGAAGCACATACAAAATATAAACATCCTCAATAATGACATTGTTATTTTTATTTATAAACTATTAACTTACACGTACACAAATATACAGCTTTATACGAAACATTATTTATATTCAAAAAATACACGAACTAGCACACACTGACAATCAGACATAAAGGAAGCACATGATAGAAGCACTACAAAATATAAACATCCTCAATAATGACATTGTTATTTTTATTTATAAACTATTAACTTACACGTACACAAATATACAGCTTTATACGAAACATTATTTATATTAAAAAAATACACGAACTAGCACACACTGACAATCAGACATAAAGGAAGCACATGATAGAAGCACTACAAAATATAAACATCCTCAATAATGACATTGTTATTTTTATTTATAAACTATTAACTTACACGTACACAAATATACAGCTTTATACGAAACATTATTTATATCAAAACAATACACGAACTAGCACACACTGACAATCAGGCATAAAGGAAGCACATGATAGAAGCACTACAAAATATAAACATCAACTAGAACACATATATATTACGAAGATAAGATACACTGTACATTTCAACAATACACAAGATAGAAAATTCAGTATAGAATCTATCTGTAGCGTTTCCACGGTCTTTACAACAATAAATTACACATTGATCCCATACACATGCGACAGCTTGCATAGTAACTTGTCCACGGACACGTTGCCTTGACTGTACTCGTCCCATTCCTTGAAAATCCTCGACTGTGTGGTCCTGTGTGCTTTCCGTTGTAGCTTCTTCAATTTCCTCTCAGACACAAGCTTGACTTGTATCTCCACGAACTTGGCCTCCATATGTAGTAGGTCTATAAGCAGATAGAATGGAGGTGGTCCGGTCGATCTGAAATTCAGCCGCCTGTGCCAACCTTCACGGTCATTGTTGGTACGAACAGACTGTCCATAGACGGACCAGACTGTCCATAGACGGACCATTCCTCCGGTTTCCACTGTCCCTCAATCCATGTCTGGTGCACGTAGCTGAACAGGTCCGCGAGTCTAGCGTGCTCTCCAGCCTTTCGTCGAAGGTCCGTCAGTGCCGTCGGGATGTGCTCTGCTGGCAAAAGTGGAAGTGCCAGCAGCTTCCTGATCACCTTGTGGGTCCCTGGATCTTCCTGGTATTGGACGGACAGGCCATATTCCTGAAAATAAATAAACGATAAACTTTAATATATTTAATTTAAAAAATGGTATTAAATAATTTGAATATAATTAATGTCATGTATTTCAAAATAGCAATTTATTAACGTGCCATATTCAATTACCTGTGCTTTTCTCCACACAGCTTGAGTCCAATGGAATGCGCAGCCGTTAACTGTCACTGTGGGGAACACCTGCACGGCCTGCCAGACTGCCAATTCAAAGTCCATCACCACGCTCTGAACCTCAGGAGGCGATTGGTATAGGCTTTTGACTTTCTGAAAAGAAAATAAACATATATAATAAAAAATATATTCATTATACGTTATACATTATATTGATAATATTGTATGACTGATACCATCGATTGATTGATTAAATGATTGATTGAAAAGATGATTGATTGGAAATAAAATAAACATATATAATAAAAATATATTCATTATACGTTATACATTATATTGAAAAGATGATTGATTGGAAATAAAATAAACATATATAATAAAAATATATTCATTATACGTTATACATTATATTGACAATATTGTATGACTGATTAAATATAAATTTAATTGATTAGTTGATTGTAATGATTGATACCTTAAAAACTTTCTTGTAGTCCTTCTTTCGGCGTCTGGACATGAAGACGTACGTTAGCGGGACCTGTTTCGTTTCTCCGTTTTTCTTCACGAAGGCGTGGATGCTGAAAAGTTGGTTGAATGTGTCCTTCGTTCTCAGTACATTAAACGTTCCGTCGACGTACCACCTCTTGGCTTGTTGGAGGAGCTCTAGTTGGTTTGACGTCGCAAATATGATGTGTCGCGCACCATCAACCTTCAAATCATGTCTAAGAAAGTCCGTCGGGATGTAACCTTCTGCCATCTCAAAATCATCACCGCGGGGCTCTGCTGGTCTACCCTTCTGGCGATACCGGTTGGCTTTCCTGGCTGTGAGGTCAGGTTGGGGGATATTGAAGGCGCCCTGGTCTAGTTGTTGTAGCTTCTCCTCCACTATGCCCATGGCCGGCTTGAAAACGTCTGCAGCGGCAGCATCCTTCACCTGACGGATGATCTGGATTTTGTGTAGTAGTCCCGGCGCAGCCTGGTGTACGTGTTTATGGATTCCTCTTCGGAAATGGTCGCTTTTCTGGATGACTGTCGCTGAACATCGCAATTTCTTGTTCCTGACGCTGCACCACCAGTTTGTTGTCGTTCCCGATTGTCGCTGAAAATATATAATAATTATATCAATACACAATTATATTTGTCATTATATCTGCAATTATATGTCACGAATAACCAGTGGAATCTGCTAGTAAGTCACGACCTTCGCTGAACCTCCCGGTACTGATTGAGAGATTGATGTACTTATTTATTTATTTACTTATTTATCTTTATGTTTTACGAATAACCAGTGGAATCTACTAAAGTACTGATTGATAGATTGATTTAATTATTTATATATTTACTTATTTATTTATTTACCTTTATGTTGTACGAATAACCAGTGGAATCTACTAGTAAGTCACGACCCTTCGCTGAACCTCCCGGTACCACTGTAAAGGTGGTGGCTCTGTCTACTGCTACGTGTTCATAGACCGGTGGCTCATCCGCTAATTGTTAGTGTCAATAAAAGCTCGGATCAGTTCGAAAACCAACCAGATCGGACCAGTAACAGCGGAGTTGTGGCCCTTGATTTAGTTTAAAATGCTATATTTTGTCTCGTTAAGACGATAGGGCCTTCATTTTTCATCTTATCTTTACCAAACTTTAACAGATTGTTAATGTCAATGAAAGCTCGGAAAATTTCGAAAACCAGCCAGTTCGGACCAGTTACAGCGGAGTTATGGCGCTTGATTGAGTGAAAAATGCTATATTTTGCCTCGTTAAAATGATAGGACCTTCATTATTCATTCGATCTTTACCAAACTTTACCAGATTGTTAATGTCAATATAAGCTCAGACGAATTCGAAAAACAGCCAAATCGGACCAGTAACAACGGAGTTATGGCCCTTGATGTCGTTAAATATGCTATATTTTGCCTTGTTAAGGCGATAGGGCTTTCAATTTTCATCTGATCTTTACCAAACTTTACCAGATTTATTGACTTTTTTTTTCAGCAGAACTTATGCCGTGGTGCGGCGTCCGTCGTCCGTCTGTCTGTTCGTAAACTTTTATTTGTAGCGACTACTACTCTGAAACTACTGGATGGATATTCATGAAACTTTACAGAAATGTTGCCCATGGAGTCTATTTGATCCTAGCAAAAATTCATGTTGATGTGAAATCCAAGATGACCACCAAAGCTAAAAATAAATTTTTAAAATACAAGTTTGTAGCGACTACTTCTTGAAAACTATAAGTGATATTGATATGGGACTTTTTCTAAAATGATCAGCATGACATGATGTTGGTCCTTGTCAAAAATCGTTTTGATTCGACATTAAACATGGTTGCCAGTGGCCATCTTTGTTTACATAAAGTTATGTAGGAAAAGTTGTAGCGACTACATCTCTGAAACTACTTGGCGGATTTTTATGAAACTTTACAGGAATGTTGCTCTTGATGTCAAATTGATTCTAGCAAAATTTCAGGTCGGCCAGAAATTCAAGATGGCCGCCACAGCTAAAAAATAGATTTTTAAAAAATAAGTTTGTAGCGACTACTTCTTGAAAACTATAAGTGATATTGATATGGGACTTTTTCTAAAATGATCAGCATGATATGATGTTGATACTAGTCGAATTTATTTTGATTGGACGTTAAACATGGCTGCCAGTGGCCATTTTTGTTTACATAGAGTTATATAGTAAAAACTTGTGGCGACTACTCCTCTGAAACTACTTGACGGATGTTCATAAAACTTGACAGGAATGTTGCTCTTGATGTTTAGTTGATCCTAGAAAATGTTCAGGCTGGCCGGAAATGCAAGATGGCCGCCACGGCTAAACATAGATTTAAAAAAAAAAAATTGTAGCGACTACTTCTTGAAAACTGTAAGTGATATTGATATGGGACGTTTTCTAAAATGATCAGCATGACATGATGTTGATCCTTGTCGAAATTGATTTCGATGCGACTTTAAACATGGCCGCTAGCAGCCATCTTTGTTTACATAGATTTATATAGTAAAAACTTGTAGCGACTACTCCTCTGAAACTACTTGACGAATTTTTATGAAACTTCACAGGAATGTTGCTCTTGATGTCTAATTGATCCCAGAATTTTTTTAAGTCGGCCGGAAATTGAAGATGGCCGCCATGGCTAAAAACAGATTTTTAAAAAAAAGTTTGTAGCGACTACTTCTTGAAAACTGTAAGTGATATTGATATGGGACTTTTTCTAAAATGATCAGCAGGAACATTATTTTGATTCGACATTAAACATGGGCGCCAGTGGCCATCTTTGTTTACATAGAGTTTGTATAGTAACAATTTGTAGCGACTACTCCTCTGAAACTACTTGGCGGATTTTTATGAAACTTTACAGGAATGTTGCTCTTGATGTCAAATTGATCCTAGCAAAATTTCAGATCTGCCAGAAATTCAAGATGGCCGTCACAGCTAAAAATAAATTTAAAAAAAAAAGTTTGTAGCGACTACTTCTTGAAAACTATAAGTGATATTGATATGGGACTTTTTCTAAAATGATCAGCATGACATGATGTTGATCCTTGTGGAAAATTATTTTGATTCGACGTTAAATATGGCTGCCAGTGGCCATCTTTGGTTACATAGAGTTATATAGTAAAAACTTGTAGAGACTACTCCTCTGAAACTACTTGACGGATGTTCATGAAACTTCACAGGTATGTTGCTCTTGATGTCTAGTTGATCCTAGAAAAATGTGAGGTCGGCCGGAAATTCAAGATGGCCGCCACAGCTAAAAATAGATTTAAAATAAATAAGTTTGTAGCGACTACTTCTTCAAAACTATAAGTGATATTGATATGGGACTTTTTCTAAAATGATCAGTATAACATGATGTTGGTCCTTGTCGAAAATCGTTTTGATTTGACGTTAAACATGGCTGCCAGCGGCCATCTTTGTTTACATAGAGTTATATAATGAAAACTTGTAGCGACTACTCCTCTGAAACTACTTGACGAATTTTCAGGACACTTCACAGGAATGTTGCTCTTAATGTCTAATTGATCCTAGCAAAATTTCAGGTCGGCCGGAAATTCAAGATGGCCATCACGGTTAAAAATAGATTTTCAAAAAACAAGTCTGTAGCGACTACTTCCTGAAATCAAAATCAATCAGTAGAGCTTCAAGGTCATTGAACTCTTGTTTTTTCTTACCAGACACATTCTTCCCGAGTTTTATCATCAGTTGTCCCTACCAAATATTTTGAATCAAGATGGGCGACCTCTCTTCTCTCTGTTCAAATACCTCGATTTTCCTTACATACTGATTACAATTCAACTTTGGAGCACTAAAAGATCCCGGAAATATTGCCGCATTCTACACTTTAGTAGACTGCTCTACGAAAACGTCATTTGAGGCAATAAAACGGCAAGCTTTGAACATTGAAAAATATGTGTTTATACCATTCAAGTTTTTTAGACGGGTTCCCAAGGAATTGAAGTTGTAATGCATGCTTATTGTCGACTACATGATTCACAGTCTGTTAACCATAGACATATGCTAAACCCATATAAGAGTAGGCAGCTGAAAAATCAATGAAAGCTCGGACGAGTTCAAAAATCAGTCATATCGGACTAGTAACACCGGAGTTATTGCCCTTGAATTAACGACAATTGCTATATTCTGTCTTGGCAACATTCTAGTGCCGTCATTTTTCATTCTACATTTATCAAACTTTGCCAGACCTTTTGATGTTGATGAAAGCTCGGTCAAGTTCGAAAACAGCAAAATCGGACCCGTAACACCGAGCCCTTGAATTATTGAAAAAATTATTCACTTTTTGATGTCAACACTCTAGCAACTTCATTTTTCATCCGATCTGTACCAAACTTAACCAGATTTTAAATATCAATGAAAGATCGCACAAGGTCGAAAACAAGCCTGATTGGACCAGTAACACCAGAGTTATGTTCCTTGATTTAATTAAAAATTCTGTATTTTGCCTCGTTAAGATGATAGGGGTTTCATTTTCATCCGATCTTTACCAAACTTTACCTGTCTGATAATATCAGTGAAAGCTTGGACAAGTTCAAAAACCAGCCAAATCGGATTAGTAATACAAGAGTTATGGCACTTGGTTTAGTTAAAAGTGCTGTATTTTGCCTCGTTTTGTATACCGTCACCGTGTTGTATATCGTCACCGTGTTTCGGGTGATAGATTTTTGACGGAGTTATGGCCCTTTCTGTTTTAATGCACACATTTTGTCCGGTCTAGTTCTCCTGAACCCCTTGCCTGATTTCAGCGAAACTTGGCAAGGTTGATCATTATCAAGCCTATTTTTGCATATCGTCGCCGTGTTCCAGTTGAATGTTTTTTGGCGGAGGTCTGACCCTTTAAAGGTTTTAATACACAAACTTTGTTCAGATAAGTCTCTTCTGAACTCCTGGCCAGATAGCAACGAAATATTTTTGGAGATGATCAGTACCAGGCCTAGTTGTGCATGTCATCGCCGTGTTACGGTTGGATGCTTTTTGGCAGAGGTATGGCCCTTTAAAGGTTTTAGTACACAAACATTGGCCGGACTAGTTCTCCTGAAGCCCTGGCCGTATTTCAACGAAACTTTGCAGGGACGATCAGTGCCAAGCGTAGTTTCGCATATCATGAACCTTTAAAGGTTTTAATACACATACTTGTCCCAACTAGTTCTCCTGTTCTACCAAGCCTAGTTGTGAATATTAATGTTGTGTTCTGGTTGGATGATTTTTTTATTGGCGTTGTGGCTCTTTAAAGGTTTTAATACACAAACTTTGTCTGGACAAGTTCTCCTCAGCCAGGTTGCGCATATCATTAACGTGTCCCAGTTTAGTAATTTTTGGCGGATTTAGGCATTTTCGCCAGTGGGAGAGACATCTATTTTTACTAACAGGAATCTCTAGTTCTAATTTGGTATGGTTATTCAGAGACTCGAGGGACAACATAATTATATAAAACGAGTTTTGACCGCCTGCATAAAGAGGATTTCATGTTCATGTGTGGTGTATTTCTTAGTTAAGGATGTGTAGATGCACAATAAGTTTCCGTATGTTGGTTCCGTCTGCTGGTGCTCCCTAATTGGGTAATCGGGTAAAAAAACAAAACAAATAAAATACTGTCTTCTTAAAACGTGAATGCATTTATTAAAACGGGTTTTGTTAGTCTAGTGTAAAGTGGCCACTCTACATGGGTACTTGGGTTACTTGCAGTAATTTCTGTTCGACTGCCATTTTGCTCAATGAAGGGCAAATGGTTTTGTCTTTTGTGCCACAACAACTAATATTTTCCCCCATCAAATCACCACCCCACCCCACACCCCAGCTGTCGCCACAGACTACATATAGCCATTAGAGCGATACAGGCCCTCTTGGGCTTCTTGTTTAAAGACTCGCGGCATCCCGTTAGTTTTACGTCTGCAGAAAGGTGTACAGGTCAACGGGGAGTATTTTGAGGGCTATGGCTAGTCATATTTGACAGGAAATAGTTATATTGTTAAAGCGCATCTAGTTGCAGCTAGGCATACAAATAGCGAGTCAGAAAAATATTTCCTATCTAAATTTCCTCTCCGTTTACCTATTTACCTATACTCACCTTGTTTACATATTTACCTATACTCACCTTGTTTACATATTTACCTATACTTACCTCTCCGTTTACATATTTACCTATACTCTCCTTGTTTACATATTTACCTATACTCACCTTGTTTACATATTTACCTATACTCACCTCTCCGTTTACATATTTCCCTATACTCACCTTGTTTACATATTTACCTATACTCACCTTGTTTACATATTTACCTATACTCACCTTGTTTACATATTTACCTATACTCACATTGTTTACATATTTTCCTATACTCACCTCTCCGTTTACATATTTACCTATACTCACCTCTCCGTTTACATATTTACCTATACTCACCTTGTTTACATATTTACCTATACTCACCTCTCCGTTTACATATTTACCTATACTCACCGTTTACATATTTACCTATACTCACCTCTCCGTTTACATATTTACCTATACTCACCTTGTTTACATATTTACCTATACTCACCTTGTTTACATATTTACCTATACTCACCTCTCCGTTTACATATTGATATATCCTGCATTTGTTGACATTATGCATCTTTTATGACTGTTAAATTGTTACATGTTGTTACCGTTGATTGGCGATTGCTTGTCTTTAATTTATAATTAATGGTCTGAAACTGTAGCAGGTGCAACTTATAATCTTGTGACAATGTACAGTATGATTACTTTTTATGACAGTGCATATTCCGCGAGAAAAGATGATTTTATCAACTGTTAATCAGAATTTACCGGCATGACGTCGGCCATGTTTACTGATGCATTGTGGGTTGTTTACTTTTCCGTTGTCAATAGTAATTGCTTCCTTATTCTTAACTGTCTTACAAGATAAAGTTATGTTTAAACCGTATTCTACCTTTGGTATGTTTGTTGGTTAGAATAATATGAAATAGGCACTACCTATGTAACGGGCAAAGCAATTTGATAACATGTACACTTTTTAGCCATCTCTATTTAATTTTAAGGGTTAGAACTAACTATAAATTTGATCAGATCTTAAAGTCAGGAAATAGTTATAGATAGATCTTTGCACAAATATGTAAATAAATATATTTGTAAGGCCTAATAAAATAATACCCTTGTTTACTGCAACAATAAGTAATGGGTAGGAAGGTCAGCTTTTTGTTTTATTTTGTATCTGTAATAAGACTTTAAACTTGAGAACAATAAGATACGGATAGATTTGAGTGCAGACTTTATTTGATATTTTCCTTTACACAGAAAATATGCGCAAGCATTTCTGGTGCAGTTTTGTGTGGGTCGGTGTATTTCAATTTTCGGGGGGCTAACAAACTGAACAGTTTTCGGAAAAAAAATTTTTGTTTTATTCTCATAAAAGATGTCGGCAGCATTTTAAAGGAGATGGTCCGGTCACGGTGAACACATGTTTATTTGTAATCCGAGCCTTCTCTGACCGAACCACTGTAGATAATCTCAAAGAATCTAGCAACATGTTTATTATTTATTCTAGCATGTCCAACAGTGTAAGTGTATACATAAAATTGAAATATATCAAGGTTCTGTTTGTTGGCATAAATACCCATCAAAATACATAGTATGTTTTTTCTATGTTTAATGAATGAGACTCACAGGTAGTCGTAGGTAGGTAGTTATGGCCGTTTAACCCTTTTTCGCATCGGTCCGTATAAGGCCACTTCCCCACCCAAATTACTTTGAAAATCATGCAGTTAACTCTGAAAATGTCATTTCCCAGTCGTGGATCATTCCCACATTCTAGGCCAAAATGCCCCTTTCCAGACCTCAGGGCTCTTTTAAGCTATTTAACAGGGGCCGAAATTCGGCTTCTTCCCAATTGCAAAAACCTCTATTTTCTCTTGGGGTAAAGAATTCCCTATTTAAAAAAAACAACGTATATATACATATTTATTTTTTTGGTAATTAAGTGACATACTTTACATAGTTTGTATGTTAAAATAACTCAGTTGTAAAACCTAATCAATATTTTACCTAAAACTACATTTTAATGAAGTTTCCCCTTAAAAAAACATTTCCCAAAACAACGAAAATCACGCTATTTTTTTCCCAATTTGGACAGTCTCGCGCTTATTTCCCCCAAATTCAGCAGGCCTAGGCCTTTTCCAAATTTCCTTGAAAAAAAGAAGACCTGTATCTAGTAAAAGGCTCTGATGGTGTTGAGGATGGGGAGGCAAGTTTTTTTTCATATCTTAAACTGTTATTAGTGAAATTTATTTTTTGTTATCTGTTTAGAGTTATTGAGAATATTTAATTAATCTTTGTTACCTGTTATCAAATTCTTACTCCAGTCCCCATCCATTCCATACAAAATTAAATTAATCATTCATTGTATCAAAGTACTTTGACCGTTATCTAGGCAGTGCCTGTTTCATATTAAAACATTATTGTTAAATTTTTAACTTTCGATTTAGGTAAACATATGTATATTTGTCTAGCCTTTTCCTTATTTTATGTAGGATCTCTTTACTGGAAACACATATTTACTAAAATAAACTCTTGTTAATCACAATTACTGGTATCATATTTTGTTATAAGGGGTCGAAATTCGACTCATTCCGTCTCAAAAATGTATTTTATTGCAGTAAACCTCACCTACTTGGAACCCATTTAAAATTCGATGGAGAACCCGGAAATCTTGCCGTGTTTTGAACCTGTCCTTTTTAACCAGTCAAGAGATTAGTCTCCCTTTATTATAAGTATAAATTTGTTTTTTCTCGAGGTTTTGCGAATGTGAATTTTAGAAACGCTAACAAGAAATATGCAACAGAGCTGCGTTAATTTGTTTGTTTATTAAACGAAAACATTACACAGCAAGGTCACTTAATTCGTATTTTCCGTAAAAATAGCGGAGAATAAGGCCAGTGACCTGTAATAGTCGCACGTCGTAGAGAACGCTAACGCGCTGTGGAAACTTTCATTACGACGTGTGAAACTCACGACCTATACCGATTACGACGTGCGAAACGTACGATCTACACCGATCACAGACGCTTCAAAATTGAAGCGCTTCAGAGTCCTAGAAATACTGAAAAACATATAGAAAACTTCATAAAAATGTAAGCATTCTTCAAAATTAATTATTTCTGTTAACAATGGAACGCCGGTAAGTTACTTTTGGCTTTCAACTGTTAATCACGTCTGCGTGACTTCACCGTGAGACAGGAAGCTGGTCAAAAATGCGACCGGAAGTTTCAAAATGGCGTCGTCCGCGTCGTCTGCCATCTTGGAGACAAAATTCAAGTTTGACGCACTACGAAAATGAAAATAAGTATCGTTAGATAGTGCGTATTTAACATATTCATTCCCATGCATACATGTACATACGTGTAACCTATAGTCGGGCTTCGGCAGGTCGAGCTTTGCCCGTATTATTTGTAATTAATGTAAACTGCGTTTTTTTATTAGACTTTCATACATTTTAAGCCGTAGATTACTGCTTTTCTGTCGGTGTTTTGTTTGGTTGGAAACGTTCGTTTGTTCGGAAAAAGAACGTTATCGTGCGAAAGACTGATTGTTTCCGAACATCGAGCGTCGAACAACGACCAAAACCCGACATTGATCATTTTTTGATCATTTATTTGATCGTTTTCTTAGTTTTAGTATAAATAGGCCTGAAAATTGATCGAGAGATCAGTTTCGCATCATCTAACATACAGTACACATCGTTGCTCTTGGCTATCTGCACGATCACAGTGAACTTAGGCAAATCATAAGTAAGCATCATTAATGTTTTGCTTTGAACTTTAAGTAATACTAGATACTTAAAAGTAACGAATATATATTTAGTTACATAGCAGGTAAAATAACAGTTTATTATATAACATTGGAACTATTGCATGTATTTCTAGGATCTGGTTATTGACACTAAAGATACGGAGTGCTATTGGGATTTAAGTTGCGATTCATTATTTTATTACAAAACGCGTGTGCACTACACAGTATTTAAATTATATTATACAACTAATCGGCAATTTTGATGAGAAGAATATATTGCGAATGTGGTGTGCTTATTTGTAGAAACAGTTGTTTTAATATACATGATTACTATTCTTGTGCTTAACAAAAGAAGTTAAACTGTTAACAAACCGTTGTTCCTGAAATACCCTGTACTATATTAAAAGCTAACATAACCGGAAACTACGTCTTAAGGTTGACCGTTATAATCTGATAAAAGATTAACAACAAACAGTCCAAGTTCAGAGTGATCTAAACGAAACTTGTAATTAATAGGTTAAAGGTCATCGCCAGTAGAGCGTAACAATGTTATGGTGGCAGCGGTGGGATCCGATATTTAAACAGCGATCGGGTCCAGAGATTCGAACCCAAGTTTCAGTTTGATCCTTTGATATATAAAATTTCTAAACGCTACCATGAATGATCCAAGAGCTGTGGATAGTCAGGGAGAAATATTTTTCAACCCCCAAAGTAGATTGCAAGATGATTATCAACAAAATGCATCTTACCGAGATGAAATGAACAACGATTCGTGTACACCTAGAATGCTTGAGGACTCGTATACAACAAAGGAGAGGGAAACAATGACCGTTCAGTGCCCATCAACATCTGCTGATGGAGGCCAGGATTTGAGTCATGTGCTAAGTGGTATTACTGGTGTTCTAAAAGATATGGCCCAAGAATTAAAATCCTTAAAACAGTTGCGAGATACCCAACATATGAACAACAATGCTATATGTCCTATAACTCGTACAACCAATTCACCAAACAGGCCATCAAATTCAAATCAGAATGGGCTGGAAGACTCACTTCATGAAAGAAGAGGTCAAAACACATGCACAGGTGGGGTACAGCAACATCCTGCTTTTAGAGGTGCTAGTGACATACCAAGGGTCTTTACTGACAATAATGCATACGCCGTTCATAATGAAGTTGGCAGTAGGTATGACAACAGTTATGAAGCAGAGATGGATGATTGTTTTAACCAAGACAGCCATTATGACAGATATAACCGACAACCTGAGGGTGGTTCAAGGCGCAATTACGGTGATGCCATGTGTAGACCAGCAAGAACAACCCAACGTGACTTTGGTAATTTAAGGATTTCCCCTTATACAGGAAAGGAAGAGTGGTCAGTTTGGATTACCAGGTTCGAGGCCATTGCACAAAGGTACGGATTTAGTGAGGAGGAAAAGTTAGATCAGTTGTTACCACGTATGGAGGGACAAGCTGGCCAATTTGTTTTTTCGCAACTACACCCGGTCATTTTATCCAATTACAAAGAGCTTGTAAATGAGTTGAATAGTCGCTATCGTGTAATAGAAACAACGCGATCGTTCGCTGCAAAATTCAGCAGGCGATCTCAGAGGGCTGGTGAGACAGTTGAAGAATATGCCGCAGACCTCAAAGTACTGTATGATAAAGCACACGGGTATCGTGATAGAAGAACACGAGAAGAAGATCTGGTTAGACGTTTTTTGGATAGCTTACGTGATGAAGTGCGCTTTGATGTTGAATATCATAAAGAGCCTGAGACAATAGATGAGGCAGTTTTCACGTTGTCAACCTCCTTCAAACGAAAACTAATAGAGATAGAAGAAACAAAGATAATACTAGAAGAGCTGCAGAAGAGAACTATGCGGATAATATGCATGACGTTGGAGATACTGTTGATAGGGTGTATAGAGTTCAGGGTGAAAAACCGGCATCAAGGAGAGACGACAAAGGCGATAAGAATCCTGATAAGGTCACAAAGGGTGATATTGAGCAAGTCGAGATGCAGAATAAGCTGCTGCTAAAACTTCTTGAAAGAATTGAGAAGCTAGAAGAGGCAAATCAAGATCCTAATAATAAGAGAAGCAGGGTTCAAAGAGACCGAAATGTTGAATGTTACAGTTGTCACAAGGTAGGACATTATGCTCGGGACTGCCCAAACAAAGTTTGGCGACTCACAGACGAGACAGACCAGAAAGGTCAGAGAAACATGCTACTCAGAGTCAGCGAGATGTTAATTTAAACTACCAAGGACCGACTCTTGTGGCCAAAGAGAGGTCCAATTAGGCGTTGAAGGCCAATTACCTGTCAGAAGAGAAGCAGAAATTATAGGAGTCCATAAGTCAGATAAGAATATAGACTTTCAAAGGAAAAAGGGTTTGTGCGATGGTATTTATATTACTGGGGCAGTAGAAAATGTACCATTAGTTTTCACAGCAGATACAGGGGCTTCGCGGACAGTAATTTCATCTAGAGTTTATGACAGGATTGAAGAAGGTAGAAGACCGTATCTGGTAAAATCAGCATGCTTGAAGGGCGCAGGTGGACTTCCCATTAAGGAAAAGGGAAAGGCTGAATTCACTCTAAAACTGGGATCCCATGAGATAGTCAGTGAGGCTCTAGGTGCAGAAATTGAAGCTGATGCTCTGCTGGGATATGATGTTTTAAGGGGTAGTGAAAAGGGAGCAGCTGATATTTTGTTAAGTCAGAACAAAATAGTCCTTGAGGGAGTAGAGATCCCATGTTTTCAAGTAGGCAAGGATAAGCGAACAAGGAAAGTAGTAGTGGCGGATGACTTTATAATCCCGGGGCAATCAGAAGCGCTGTTAGAGGTATACATAGAGCGAGTAGAAGAAGATGACGGTGATCAGAATGCAATTTACGTACTTGAACCGACAGATCAATTTAAGGAGAGGTATCGATTGATGATGGCATCAACACTTGTGGATATCAACAGGGCCACAACATGTAAAGTAAGAGTGCTAAACCCGTTTTCTTCTGAGGTAGTTTTAAAACAAGATTCTGAAATTGGTAGGGCAGAGAGAATAGAAAGAATTGTAAGTGTAGTAGCAGAAGAGGAAAGTGCAGAAGAAGGAGAAAACCTGCATAGCATAAGAAGGGTAAACAACGGTTATAATACGCCTGATTTACCAGAGATGGCTTTTGCAGAAGCTGAGGAAGTAGAGGTTCCTGAACATTTGAAGGAATTGTTTGAAAAGTCAACTAAAGGAAAAGATGAATATAAAAGAAAGGTAGTGGCAGGTATTTTAGTTAAATACAAAGACTCGTTTTCGAGGGATGAATGGGACATCGGTTTAACGAGTCTAGCCGAACATCCAATTAACACTGGTGATGCTTATCCTGTTAAACAGAGACCAAGAAGAGTAACTCTGGCCCACGCAGACGAGGAAAAGAAAGCAATTGAGGACCTACTCAAAAAGGGTGTTATTCAAAAAAGCACTTCACCATGGGCAAGTCCCATAGTATTAGTTAAAAAGAAGACAGGAGCATAAGGCCGTATGTTGACTATAGAAGAGTTAATAGCTTAGTAAAGCCAGACGGGTTCCCATTGCCGAGGGTGCAGGACTGCCTCGATGCAGTAGCAGGGTCTAGCCTGTTCAGTAGTTTTGACCTGACCAGTGGTTATTTCCAGATTCCCTTAAAGAAAGAAGACATTCCGAAGTCCGCATTTTGCTGTAAATATGGACATTACGAAATGACAAGAATGCCATTTGGCCTTAATAATGCGGCAAGTACTTTTCAAAGAACCATGGAACTCGCATTACAGGGGTTACAATGGGTGACGTGCCTAGTATATATTGATGACATTATAGTCTATGGGGCAAATTTTACCCAGCATATACAGAGGGTTGATGAGGTGCTTGATAGAGTCAAAGCGGCGGGGCTAAAGCTGAAACCAGAAAAATGTAACCTGCTTCAAACAAAAGTTGTTTTTCTGGGTCATGTTGTATCTAAGGAAGGTATAAGCCCAGACCCAACAAACATCGCCAAGATTATTCAATGGCCTAGACCACAAGATGCCAAGCAAGTGAAGCAATTTGTTGCCACAGGTTCCTACTACAGAAGGTTTGTTAAAGACTTCGCCAAAATGTCAAGACCTTTGGTTGAACTTACCAGAAAGGGTAAGGAATTCATCTGGGATCAGTCTTGTGATCAGGCATTTGCACAATTTAAGGAGGCTTTGAAAAGTCCAGATGTAATGGGATACCCACTGAATGAATCGGGTGATTTCATTCTTGACGTTGACGCGTCAGGTGTAGGTATAGGTGGAGTACTAGCTCAGATACAGGAGGGGAGGGAACGCGTCATCTCGTATGCAAGTCGAGCTCTAAATAAAGCTGAAAGAAAGTATTGCATAACAGAAAAAGAACTCCTAGCGGTCGTGTACTTTGTACAATATTACAGGCAATACCTTTTAGGTAGAATTTTCACCGTAAGAAGTGATCACCAAGCACTAGTTTAAAAGAGCCGAGTGGGAAAATAGCTCGATGGATAGAAATATTGGCGCAATATGATTTCGCCATTGAGTATCGACCCGGAAAGAAACAAGGTAATTGTGACGCGCTGTCCAGGTGTGCCAATCCTGGAGAATGTACCTGTAGTGAGGTTGACATGAGTGAACCACTCAAATGTGGACCATGCCATAAGTGTCAGAAGAGAGCCAATGATATGATGCTCAGCATCAAAGGGTTACAAGACTCCAGCCTTATGGGACGTGGACAAAGTGATATAGCTGAGCCGGTGGATAGAAGAAATGAAGAAATAAGAGCTATCCAGGATGAACCCATTCCAGGAACATCTAAGGAGGATAGTGATACACAAAGTAAACCAGAAAGACCAAGTACCTGGTTGGGCATACATTCAACAGAGATTATAGTTAACTGTCAAAAAAGAGACCAAGATATAAGTTATCTCACGGATGCAGTGAAAGTAGGTAAAAGGCCAGATAGTGCAGAAATGGTGTCTAAGAGTCCAGCGGCTAGACACTATTGGATTCTGTGGAACTCTCTCTCAATAAGGGAAGGTGCACTATACAAAGTGTTCAAAAGAACTGATGAAACAGACGAATATTTGCAACTCGTAGTTCCCAGAGAACTCAGAAAATATGTTATGTTTCAAATGCACAACTCCATTACTGCTGGACACCTTGGAACAAAAAGGACTAAAGCAAAGGTGTTGAAACACTACTACTGGTATAACATGAAAGACGACATTAGTCTGTATATCAAATGATGCGACATATGCGCGGCTGACAAGAAGCCGAACAAAACTCCGAAGGCACCAATGGGAAGTTTAATAACAGGAGCACCATGGGACGTTTTAGCCATAGACTACACGGGTCCATTTCCATTGACTGCTCGAGGTAACCGGTATGTCCTAGTACTCACAGACCATTTCACTAAGTATGTGGAAGTAATAGCAGTGCCAATCCAGACTGCAGAAGAATGCGCTTCTAGAATATTAAATGATTTTATTGCTCGTTGGGGTACTCCTCTAACCATACATAGTGACCAGGGAACGTCTTTTGAAAGTAAAATCTTCAAGAACCTCTGTCAAATGCTGGAAATAAAGAAAACTAGAACGAGTGCCAGGAATCCTCGTCGAAATGGACAGGTTGAACGATTCAACAGGACACTGATAAAAATGGTTAAAGCATATTTGGCTGGTGAACAATATGAATGGGATCTCCACCTTGGTTGTCTTGCTGGGGCATATAGGGCTACGCCAAGTGAAGCAACCAGGCTCACACCAAATCTCTTAAGCATTGGAAGAGAAATTCGACTACCCGCAGACCTTGTATTTGGTCACAATTAGACCACTTCAGTTGTAATACCGAAGTACTGTGAGTATGTAGAGGAACTGAAGGACAAAATGTTTAAAGCTCATGAGATAGCCCGGAAATATCTTGCAGTAAGTGCTAAACGAAGCAAGGAGATATACGATTGCAAGCTTTGTTTCCAGAAATATGGTAGGGGAGATATTGTATGGTGTCTAAATGAGACGAGAAAAGTGGGAATAGCTCATAAACTGGAGAAG
This sequence comes from Cyrtodaria siliqua, assembly GCA_037043455.1. Lineage (NCBI taxonomy): Eukaryota > Metazoa > Mollusca > Bivalvia > Adapedonta > Hiatellidae > Cyrtodaria > Cyrtodaria siliqua. The sequence continues at coordinate 270,974 of JAWPHD010001667.1, forward strand.
ACGTATGATGGACCTTTCGTCATTACAGAGCGACGTTCGGACATCAATTTTGTTTTGAGATTAAACAAAGAGGGTCAAGAAAGAACAGTACATCACAACAAATTGAAATTGTATGTGGGAAACAGTCCTCCAAAGTGGGCAGAGAGAATTTCAAAGAGGCTTAAAGAAAACTAAGTTCATGAGCATATAGATTAGGGTAAATCAACCTAAAGCTATGCTAGTGTACTTCAAAAATTGTAGTAATGAAGAACAATAAAATAAAATCGAAACAATTGTTGTTGTGTAACTTGATAAATTGAATATGTATATATAAAGAGATGAATATTACAGCAGTGTATATAAACAGCGTATAAAAACAGTGCATAATGGAAAGCTATACATTTAAATGAGGATAAAAACCTTTGTAAAAAAAATTACATCATAAAGCGTAAAATTTACAGTGTACAAACGCGTCCGAAGTCGCAGAATATCACATAATATTACCCGTTGTATGCAAATGGAGGAAAATCGGTTATAACAGCGATTAAAATAGCACATAACAGTTATATCGCGCGAGTTTACATGTCGAGACAGAGCATTCCGTACTATTATAATGGTGTCAGTAATCAGGTTGATTTAGTCCATGAAAGCTTATATTGACAAAATGACAATCATCTACTTTCAGGACCTTACAATGCTGAGTCAATATAAAAATCGGGGACGGGCTTACCAGTGCAAGAGGTGTGCAAAGATAGAACGTAAGGGTCGAATGCTGGGACACATTCTTAAGCAGCACATACCAATGGATAGGGTGCCATTTTACTGCTCATTATGTTCATTCAGATGTCAGGACCGTAAAACCCTAATTGACCACATTAAGAAGTACAGCCGACATCGTGGAGAAGAGGCCAGACAAGGGACACCCGACTATAATCAGATTTTGAAGCGGGCAATGAATCCCATCTACGTGGATGAAAAGGACATGAATATGTTAGGCAAAGGGGAGTCTTTTAGGTGGCACGCAAGACATGCGCTAAGGAAAGAGGATCCTTTGGATGACACCGAGGGGCTCTTTGAGGAGGACGAGGAAGAGGTAGTCGTTCCTGATGGATTAACTCTGCCAAGTTGGGCTGTGGCCAGCAAACCAGTTCCCCGCACAGAGACACCAATTACGTTCTCCCGCCCAGAGACATTTCCTTTCTCCCAGACCAGTTTTCCGGTGCCTACCCTGAACAGCCTCACTTCAAATGTCCAGCCAGGTATTGTTTCCACCTCAAAACCCAAATTTCAAATCGCCTGTGCCCAACCCAGACTATCATTGACATCGTTTGAACTGTGTGAAAACACCCTAGGATACAATTCGCAAGTGCCTTACATCAACTCAAACCACAAGAACATTAATTACGGTGAATGCAGCTGATCTGGCAGACTTACTGCCGCCACTCAACACCTCACCTAGTTCCAGACTGACATCTCATTTGTTACACACACCAGTAGCTACATTGAGCACTTGCCAAAGTTGAATTTCTCTCCATGTCAGGATGAGAACATTATGCCTGAAATACTGTATCAAGATGTCATGGACCCGCTCTATCAGGAGATCATTATGGGGACAACCACCAATAGGATTGTGACACAATCAGAAAATTCAGAAGAAATAAACAGGGTTGATACGGAAGCCCCACCAACGGTAACGGTCGACGATGGGCCAGCAGCAAAAAAAAGGATGACCGAAGATGGGACCCCAACGGAAGGACTATTTAACGTTCTAGTATCTGCCATTAGGGAAGGAACAAACAACATTGTGGAGGCAATAAACTCCAACACGAGGGCGATACGATGCCAGGATAATACGTTAGAAAAAGTAGTAGGACAGCTTGCGCGCATAGAAAGGAAGTTGGCCGAGATGGAAAAACCCATAGAAGACAACCAGGCGATCCAGAAGGAAAATCTGCCACCATCATCGTGTTCAAAGAAACTGAAAAGTGTCATTAAAAAGTCCTGAACATTAAAACAGGCTATGGAACTCTGGATAATATATTTAGTTCTAACTGAAACTGAAACAGTGATAAAACATTTGAGCTGTCATGTGACATAACACAAAACTTGAAATTGTAAGGAGTGTATATCACTGATTATATCCAGTGACCGAGAATACGTTTTAAGCTCAATAACTATTAAGCAGTTTGCTTTAGAAAGACAAAGGTGGCATTTATCTAACTGGTGATGAATATTTGAAACAATATATAATTACTAATATATATACTGGAGTAAATGTTTTAAAAACAACAACGCGATGTTACGCGATGACAATTTATTGTGTGAAGAACTGTGAGACAATAAGTTATTACATGTCAATATATACAGTATATCAAGTATGATGATATAAATTGGAGTAAACAACTCAGTGTTAAGCGCTGACAATTTATTACATGAAGAACTGTGAGACAATGAGTTGTTGCATGTCAATATATTTATCAAGTATTACTATTAACGTACTCCCTGCTATTTATTCTCCGTAGAACGGAGCGAACACATGTTGGATAGGTTAGGCAGCAGGAGCTTTGCCTAAATAAGAGGGGAGTAATGATATTTCCTGCATTTGTTGACATTATGCATCTTTTAAGACTGTTAAATTGTTACATGTTGTTACTATTGATTGGCGATTGCTTGTCTTTTATTTATAATTATTGGTCTGAAACTGTAGCAGGTGCAACTTATAATCTTGTGACAATGTACAGTATGATTACTTTTTATGACAGTGCACATTCCGCGAGAAAAGATGATTTTATCAACTGTTAATCAGAATTTACCGGCATGACGTCGGCCATGTTTACTGATGCATTGTGGGTTGTTTACTTTTCCGTTGTCAATAGTAATTGCTTCCTTATTCTTAACTGTCAAACAAGATAAAGTTATGTTTAAACCGTATTCTACCATTTGGAACAGTTCATTGGTATGTTTGTTGGTTAGAATATTATTTGTAATTAATGTAAACTGCGTTTTTTATAAGACTTTCATACATTTTAAGCCGTAGATTACTGCTTTTCTGTCGGTGTTTTGTTTGGTTGGAAACGTTCGTTTGTTCGGAAAAAGAACGTTATCGTGCGAAAGACTGATTGTTTCCGAACATCGAACGTCGAACAACGACCAAAACCCGACATTGATCATTTTTTGATCATTTATTTGATCGTTTTCTTAGTTTTAGTATAAATAGGCCCGACAATTGATCGAGAGATCAGTCTCGCATCATCTAACATACAGTACACATCGTTGCTCTTGGCTATCTGCACGATTACAGTGAACTTAGGCAAATCATAAGTAAGCATCATTAATGTTTTGCATTGAACTATAAGTAATACTAGATACTTAAAAGTAAAGAATATATATTTAGTTACATAGAAGGTAAAATAACAGTTTATTATATAACATTGGAACTCTTGATAGCATGTATTTCTAGGATCTGGTTATTGACACTAAAGATACGGAGTGCTATTGGAATTTAAGTTGCGATTCATTATTTTATTACAAAACGCGTGTTCACTTAACAGTATTTAAAGTATATTATACAACAAATCGGCAATTTTAATGAGAAGAATATATTGCGAATGTGGTGTGCTTATTTGTAGAAACAGTTGTTTTAATATACATGATTAGTATTCTTGTGCTTAATGAAAGAAGTTAAACTGTTAACAAACCGTTGTTCCTGAAATACCCTGTTACTATATTAAAAGCTAACATAACCGGAAACTACGTCAAAAGGTTGACGTTATAATCTGATAAAAGATTAACAACAAACGTTCCAAGTTCAGAGTGATCTAAACGAAACTTGTAATTAATAGGTTAAAGGTCAACGCCAGCAGAGCGTAACAATTTTTACCTATGCTCACATTGTTTACATATTTACCTATACTCACCTCTCCGTTTACATATCTACCTATACTCACCTTGTTTACATATTTACCTATACTCACCTCTCCGTTTACATATCTACCTATAATCACCTCTCCGTTTACATATTTACCTATACTCGCCTCTCCGTTTACATATTTACCTATACTCAACTTGTTTACATATTTACCTATACTCACCTTGTTTACATATTTACCTATACCCACCTCTCCGTTTACATATTTACCTATACTCACCTTGTTTACATATTTACCTATACTCACCTTGTTTACATATTTACCTATACTCACCTCTCCGTTTACATATTTACCTATACTCACCTTGTTTACATATTTACCTATACTCACCTTGTTTACATATTTACCTATACTCACCTTGTTTAGATATTTACATATACTCACATTGTTTACATATTTACCTATACCCACCTTGTTTACATATTTACCTATACTCACCTTTTTACATATCTACCTATACTCACCTCTCCGTTTACATATTTACCTATACTCACCTTGTTTACATATTTACCTATACTCACCTTGTTTACATATTGATCTATACTCACCTCTCCGTTTACATATTTACCTATAATCACCTTGTTTACATATTTACCTATACTCACCTTGTTTACATATTTACCTATACTTACCTCTCCGTTTACATATTTACCTATACTCACCTCTCCGTTTACATATTTACCTATACTCACCTCTCCGTTTACATATTTACCTATACTCAACTTGTTTACATATTTACCTATACTCACCTTGTTTACATATTTACCTATACCCACCTCTCCGTTTACATATTTACCTATACTCACCTTGTTTACATATTTACCTATACTCACCTTGTTTACATATTTACCTATACTCACCTCTCCGTTTACATATTTACCTATACTCACCTTGTTTACATATTTACCTATACTCACCTTGTTTACATATTTACCTATACTCACCTTGTTTAGATATTTACATATACTCACATTGTTTACATATTTACCTATACCCACCTTGTTTACATATTTACCTATACTCACCTTTTTACATATCTACCTATACTCACCTCTCCGTTTACATATTTACCTATACTCACCTTGTTTACATATTTACCTATACTCACCTTGTTTACATATTGATCTATACTCACCTCTCCGTTTACATATTTACCTATACTCACCTTGTTTACATATTTACCTATACTCACCTTGTTTACATATTTACCTATACTTACCTCTCCGTTTACATATTTACCTATACTCACCTCTCCGTTTACATATTTACCTATACTCACCTCTCCGTTTACATATTTACCTATACTCACCTCTCCGTTTACATCACCTTGTTTACATATTTACCTATACTCACCTTGTTTACATATTTACCTATACTCACATTGTTTACATATTTACCTATACTCACCTCTCCGTTTACATATTTACCTATACTCACCTTGTTTACATATTTACCTACACTCACCTCTCCGTTTACATATTTACCTATACTCACCGTTTACATATTTACCTATACTCACCTCTCCGTTTACATATTTACCTATACTCACCTCTCCGTTAACATACTTACCTATACTCACATTGTTTACATATCTACCTATACTCACCTCTCCGTTTACATATCTACCTATACTCGCCTCTCCGTTTACATATTTACCTATACTCACCTCTCCGTTTACATATTTACCTATACTCACCTTTCCGTTTACATATTTACCTATACTCACATTGTTTACATATTTACCTATACTCACCTCTCCGTTTACATATTTACCTATACTCACATTGTTTACATATTTACCTATACTCACCTCTCCGTTTACGTATTTACCTATACTCACCTCTCCGTTTACATATTTACCTATACTCACCTTGTTTACATATCTACCTATACTCCCCTCTCAGTTTTCATATCTACCTATACTCACCTTGTTTACATATTTACCTATACTCACCTCTCCGTTTACATATTTACCTATACTCACCTCTCCGTTTACATATCTACATATACTCACCTCTCCGTTTACATATTTACCTATACTCACCTCTCCGTTTACATATCTACCTATACTCACCTCTCCGTTTACATATATACCTATACTCACCTCTCCGTTTACATATTTACCTATACTCACCTCTCCGTTTACATATTTACCTATACTCACATTGTTTACATATCTACCCATACTCACCTCTCCGTTTACATATCTACCTGTACTCACCTCTCCGTTTACATATCTACCTATACTCACCTCTCCGTTTACATATCTACCTATACTCACTTCTCCGTTTACATATTTACCTATACTCACCTCTCCGTTTACATATTTACCTATACTCACCCTGTTTACATATCTACCTATACTCACCTCTCAGTTTTCATATCTACCTATACTCACCTTGTTTACATATTTACCTATACTCACCTCTTCGTTTACATATTTACCTATACTCACCTCTCCGTTTACATATCTACCTATACTCACCTCTCCGTTTACATATTTACCTATACTCACCTCTCCGTTTACATATCTATCTATACTCACCTCTCCGTTTACATATTTACCTATACTCACCTTGTTTACATATCTACCTATACTCACCTCTCCGTTTACATATTTACCTATACTCACCTTGTTTACATATCTACCTATACTCACCTTGTTTACATATTTTCCTATATTCACCTTGTTTACATATTTACCTATACTCACCTCTCCGTTTACATATTTACCTATACTCACTTTGTTTACATATTTACCTATACTCACCTCTCCGTTTACATATATACCTATGCTCACATTGTTTACATATTTACCTATACTCACCTCTCCGTTTACATATCTACCTATACTCACCTTGTTTACATATTTACCTATACTCACCTCTCCGTTTACATATCTACCTATACTCACCTCTCCGTTTACATATCTACCTATACTCACCTCTCCGTTTACATATTTACCTATACTCACCTCTCCGTTTACATATTTACCTATACTCACCCTGTTTACATATCTACCTATACTCACCTCTCAGTTTTCATATCTACCTATACTCTCCTTGTTTACATATTTACCTATATACTCACCTCTCCGTTTACATATTTACCTATACTCGCCTCTCCGTTTACATATTTACCTATACTCACCTTGTTTACATATTTACCTATACTCACCTTGTTTACATATTTACCTATACTCACCTCTCCGTTTACATATTTACCTATACTCACCTCTCCGTTTACATATTTACCTATACTCACCTTGTTTACATATTTACCTATACTCACCTTGTTTACATATTTACCTATACTCACCTCTCCGTTTACATATTTACCTATACTCACCTCTCCGTTTACATATTTACCTATACTCACCTTGTTTACATATTTACCTATACTTACCTTGTTTACATATTTACATATACTCACCTTGTTTACATATTTACCTATACCCACCTTGTTTACATATTTACCTATACTCACCTTGTTTACATATTTACCTATACTCACCTCTCCGTTTACATAATTACCTATACTCACCTTGTTTGCATATTTACCTATACTCACCTTGTTTACATATTGATCTATACTCACCTCTCCGTTTACATATTTACCTATACTCACCTTGTTTACATATTTACCTATACTCACCTCTCCGTTTACATACTTACCTATACTCACATTGTTTACATATCTACCTATACTCACCTCTCCGTTTACATATCTACCTATACTCGCCTCTCCGTTTACATATTTACCTATACTCACCTTGTTTACATATCTACATATACTCACCTTGTTTACATATTTTCCTATACTCACCTTGTTTACATATTTACCTATACTCACCTCTCCGTTTACATATTTACCTATACTCACCTTGTTTACATATTTACCTATACTCACCTTGTTTACATATTTACCTATACTCACCTCTCCGTTTACATATTTACCTATACTCACCTCTCCGTTTACATATTTACCTATACTCACCTTGTTTACATATTTACCTATACTCACCTTGTTTTCATATTTACCTATACTCACCTTGTTTACATATTTACATATACTCACCTTGTTTACATATTTACCTATACCCACCTTGTTTACATATTTACCTATACTCACCTTGTTTACATATTTACCTATACTCACCTCTCCGTTTACATATTTACCTATACTCACCTTGTTTACATATTTACCTATACTCACCTTGTTTACATATTGATCTATACTCAACTCTCCGTTTACATATTTACCTATACTCACCTTGTTTACATATTTACCTATACTCACATTGTTTACATATTTACCTATACTCACCTCTCCGTTTACATATTTACCTATACTCACCTCTCCGTTTACATATTTACCTATACTCACCTCTCCGTTTACATATTTACCTATACTCACCTCTCCGTTTACATATTTACCTATACTCACCTTTCCGTTTACATCACCTTGTTTACATATTTACCTATACTCACATTGTTTACATATTTACCTATACTCACATTGTTTACATATTTACCTATACTCACCTCTCCGTTTACATATTTACCTATACTCACCTTGTTTACATATCTACCTATACTCACCTCTCAGTTTACATATCTACCTATACTCACCTTGTTTACATATTTACCTATACTCACCTCTCCGTTTACATATTTACCTATACTCACCTCTCCGTTTACATATCTACCTATACTCACCTCTCTGTTTACATATATACCTATACTCACCTCTCCGCTTACGTATTTACCTATACTCACCTCTCCGTTTACATATTCACCTATACTCACCTTGTTTACATATCTACCTATACTCACCTCTCAGTTTTCATATCTACCTATACTCACCTTGTTTACATATTTACCTATACTCACCTCTCCGTTTACATATTTACCTATACTCACCTCTCCGTTTACATATCTACCTATACTCACCTCTCCGTTTACATATTTACCTATACTCACCTCTCCGTTTACATATCTACTTATACTCACCTCTCCGTTTACATAATACCTATACTCACCTCTCCGTTTACATATTTACCTATACTCACCTCTCCGTTTACATATTTACCTATACTCACCTTGTTTACATATCTACCCATACTCACCTCTCCGTTTACATATCTACCTGTACTCACCTCTCCGTTTACATATCTACCTATACTCACCTCTCCGTTTACATATCTACCTATACTCACCTCTCCGTTTACATATTTACCTATACTCACCTCTCCGTTTACATATTTACCTATACTCACCCTGTTTACATATCTACCTATACTCACCTCTCAGTTTTCATATCTACCTATACTCACCTTGTTTACATATTTACCTATACTCACCTCTCCGTTTACATATTTACCTATACTCACCTCTCCGTTTACATATTTACCTATACTCACCTCTCCGTTTACATATCTACCTATACTCACCTCTCCGTTTACATATTTACCTATACTCACCTCTCCGTTTACATATTTACCTATACTCACCTTGTTTACATATCTACCTATACTCACCTCTCCGTTTACATATTTACCTATACTCACCTTGTTTACATATTTACCTATACTCACCTTGTTTACATATTTACCTATACTCACCTGTCCGTTTACATATTTACCTATACTCACCTTGTTTACATATTTACCTATACTCACCTCTCCGTTTACATATATACCTATGCTCACATTGTTTACATATTTACCTATACTCACCTCTCCGTTTACATATCTACCTATACTCACCTTGTTTACATATTTACCTATACTCACCTCTCCGTTTACATATTTACCTATGCTCACATTGTTTACATATTTACCTATACTCACCTCTCCGTTTACATATTTACCTATACTCACCTTGTTTACATATTTACCTATACTCACCTCTCCGTTTACATATTTACCTATACTCACCTTGTTTACATATTTACCTATACTCACCTGGTTTACATATTTACCTATACTCACATTGTTTACATATTTACCTATACTCACCTCTCCGTTTACATATTTACATATGCTCACATTGTTTACATATTTACCTATACTCACCTCTCCGTTTACATATTTACCTATACTCACCTTGTTTACATATTTACCTATACTCACCTCTCCGTTTACATATTTACCTATACTCACCTTGTTTACATATTTACCTATACTCACCTGGTTTACATATTTACCTATACTCACATTGTTTACATATTTACCTATACTCACCTCTCCGTTTACATATTTACCTATACTCACCTCTCCGTTTACATATTTACCTATACTCACCTTGTTTACATATTTACCTATACTCACCTTGTTTACATATTTACCTATACTCAACTTGTTTACATATTTACCTATACTCACCTCTCCATTTACATATTTACCTATACTCACCTCTCCTTTTACATGTTTACCTATACTCACCTTTCCGTTTACATATTTACCTATACTCCCCTTGTTAACATATTTACCTTTACTCACCTTGTTTACATATTTACCTATACTCACCTTAGCACGGAGCCTTTGTGCCTAACCACTGTATTTAACCTGGAGTATGAATTAAAATTATGGTTTTATTCGTCCGCAATGTAACCCCGTATTTACCACATTCCTCAATAGCACGTAATGCGAGCAATCCGCTTACAGGTTTACATAAATCAGATGGATTCCAATAAAATAATATTGATCACATCAGATACGTTAATGAAATAAGTCCAGAACAAAAGTAAAGGTTAAAGTGTGTCTACCACTAATTATTTCTCCTTTCAGTGCACAAAATAAACATAAGCAAAAACATATTCGCCTGATTCCCCAGGCGAATTGAATTACCAGGTAGACCGAAAATTCAAATTGGCATCCACAGCTGAAATATATCTTCAAACTACAATTTCTTGCGACTAATTAATAAAATATATAATTGGTATTGATCTGGAACTTTTACCAACTATGTAGTTGGTCTTTAACACGATTCATCTTGATTTGCCATCCAACATGGCAGCGAGCGTCCATATTTGTTTACATAGAGTGTTCGTCTGTATGTTTCTTTAAAGGGAGTTAATACATTAATGACGTTAGAATATTGTTTACATGTATATATGTCTTAATTATTTTTAGCTCGACTTTTTTTTTTTTTTTTAAATATTCTACTTTTCATCATATCGTCAAATCTCCTTAAACGAAGACGTATGAAGTCACTGTCATAAAGGAACTCATGCAGACAACGTCCACAACTGTTATGCATTCAGAATAAATAAACAAGGCCTCGAAAATCGAGCGTGCTGTCGTCCGACAGCTCTTGTTATGTTTTATAGCTATTAAAAATGTGTCACTACATGGCTGATCTGGCTGTCAAACGTCATTTTCTTGTCAGTAGAGCGTTTCAAGGTCACTAAACTCCTTTTTGATATTCATACTTGCCCCCAATATTGATAACTGTGCATATATTACATAGTAAAACGACGCCCCAGAAACATACTTGCCCCAATATTGACAACTGTGCATGTATTACATAGTAAAACGACGCACCAGAAACATACTTGTCCACTATTGACAACTGTGCATTTATTACATAGTAAAACAGCGCCCGAGAAACATACTTGCCCAATATTGACAACTGCATGTATCACATAGTAAAACGACACCCCAGAAACATACCTGCCCAATATTGACAACTGGTCATATATAACATAGTAAAACGACACCCAAGAAACATACTTCCCCAATATTGACAACTGTGCATGTATAACATAGTAAAACGACACCCCAGAAACATACCTGCCCAATATTGACAACTGGTCATATATAACATAGTAAAACGACACCCCAGAAACATACTTGCCCAATATTGACAACCGTGCATGTATTGAATAACTAAAACGACATCCCAGAATCATACTTCCCCAATATTGACAACTGGTCATGTATAACACAGTAAAACGACACCCCAGAAACATACTTGACCAATATTGACAACTGTGCATGTATTACATAATAAAACGACGCCCAAGAGACATTATTGACAACAAAATGTATCACATAGTAAAACGACACCTCAGAAACAAACTGCCCACTATTGACAACTGAGCATGTATCACAGTAAAACGACGCCCAAGAAACATAATCAACTGTGCATGTCATCTGTGAGCGCAAAACAATATCACGACATACTGACAAAGACCAAGGAACATTATTTACCCAATATTAACAAATGGGCATGCCTTCTTTGAGGACAACGCACTGACGACGACCCAATATTTGCAACTTGGCATGCCTTTTGTGCGGACAACGTACTGACGACGACCCAGGAACAGACTTACCCAGTATTTGCAACTTGGCATGCCTTCCGTGCGGACAACGTACTGACGACGACCCAGGAACTGACTTACCCTGAATTTGCAGCTTGGCATACCTTTTGTGCAGACAACGTACTGACGACGACCCAGGAACAGACTTACCCAGTATTTGCAACTTGTCATGCCTTCTGTTCGGACAGCGTACTGACGACGACACAGGAACAGACTTACCCAGTATTTGCAACTTGGCATGTCTTCTGTACGGACAACGTACTGACGACGACCCAGGAACAGACTTACCCAGTATTTACAATTTGGCATGCATTCTGTACGGACAACGTACTGACGACGACCAAGGAATAGACTTACCCAGTATTTACAACTTGACATTCCATCTGTACGGACAACGTACTGACGACGACCCAGGAACAGACTTACCAAGTTCTTACAACTTGGCACGCCTTCTGTGTGTACAACGTACTGACGACGACCCAGGAATAGACTTACCCAGTACTTACAACTTGACATTCCTTCTGTACGGACAACGTACTGACGACGACCCAAGAACAGACTTACCCAGTTCTTACAACTTGGCACGCCTTCTGTGCGGACAACGTACTGACGACGACCCAGAAACAGACTTACCCAGTATTTACAACTTGGCACGCCTTCTGTGCGGACAACGTACTGACGACGACCCAGAAACAGACTTACCCAGTATTTACAATTTGGCACGCCTTCTGAGAGATTAATCCACACGTTAGGAATGATTGTTAAGAACGGCCGACGTCAACATGTATGCCTTTGAACCAATGAGGTAAGTTCTTTAAGATTTATATAGTTCGTTATCACCCACATGCTTATAGCTTATAAGTACGGCTAATTAATTGAATATAATTCTCTCTGGGAAATGTCATTTTATATACATTCTCCAATGATTGTCTTGGATGATTGTAAGTGAAAAATGAGCTGCAGTGTTTGCAATAATTGTATAACAGAATGTAATATTTAATGTGGCACTTAACAGAGGTGACGGTAGCGTTTGATGTATGTCTTCAATCGTGTCTTGTCGTGCCCTTAATGATTTATTCTCGTGTTGCTTTGGCTTCTGCCAAGTCAACGAGTACGTGCTTTGTGGATTTCTAGACTGTTTTTAATGATACTATATAATGATCATCTTTGTGTTATAGGGTCTTAAAGCTGCCTAGTGTGCTAGAGGTTATAGCCCGGCGAGGATTTCTTTATTTATACTGTTCCGTTTTATTGGGAAAGAGTGAGGTTAATGCACTTGAGAACCTGGTTTAACCACCCCCTCACCCTCCCCACCTAGCGACCTTTTTGCCATTGGCCGTTCCAAGTCGGTGCCCTTATTGTTATATTCAACCATTTTGAGTTTGTGGTATCGTATACTTTGATTCTATTCTTTCTTGTAAATTGTTGTATTTTGTGTATGCGTGTTTTGGGTTGACTGTGTTCTGTGAATGCTACATTTCAAGTTCGACTGTTATACCTACTTGTTTATGAATTAAAGGCTTCATTTTTATTTAATAGATTACGGTAATGAAAACAATGCTTTAACGAAAATATCATTATGCATAGTTCCGACATTTAGTATCAGGATCAGCCTGGTGTTGTCCATGGATCACTTGCTCACAAACATTGGCCATGCGATCCATTGCAATATGGAGTTGTTTATGAGACAACATATGTTTTTGCTACATATGTAAATACCCGAATTACTTTTGATGGAAAGCTTGATTGACGGCCCGGAACTATGCATTGGCTGCATGATATACTCTCAACGTGTCACTACTGCATGATATACTCTCAAAGTGGCACTACTGCATGATATACTCTCAAAGTGGCACTACTGCATGATATACTCTCAAAGTGGCACTACTGCATGATATACTCTCAAAGTGGCACTACTGCATGATATACCCTCAAAGTGACAATACACAGTTACAGCTTCAGACAATTCATTTGACAAATACCCGACAGATTGTGGACCCTATGATGACATCTACCTAAATCTTGAAAGGAATGGTAACGTTTGAAGTTTGTCTTCACGCTTGTCTTGTCGTGCCCTTACTGGTTTGTGATTTTGCGGCTGTTTAGGCTTTTTTATATTCATATATACATGATTATGTTTGTGTTATATTTGTATGGCCTATTAATGCTGCCTAGTTTGTTAGAGGATATAGCCTGGCGGGGATTACATTATTTACACCATCTCGTTTAATTTTAGATGACAATGACACACTTTTATTCAGCCCATAATACAAATATTACACATATATTGAAGTGAGCATTTTAAAGTAACAGTGTGACATAAATACATGACATAGGTACATAGAAAATACACAGTTCAACATTCAACGTACATTATAGATATGAGAATACGACACAGTTCAACGTACATTAATAGCTAGATATGAGAATACGTCTTGTGTATTGCAATAGCGTTACCATTTGGTATATTATTGATAGTTTGAAAAAAACAAACGTCTTTTATTCAGTATGTCGTACGCATCTTTCATAGCAATGACAGTTTATGTGCATCGGTTGTTTTCATTAAATTACAGAATGTAGTCAAACTCGTATTAACATACAAAAAATGACAGTTATTACATATTCTCTCATGATATGGGGTATTGTAATGTCTTCCTGTTCAACATATACATTATGCGCGGAACATAATTCCAACATTCAATAGAGATTTAAAGTGTTGATAATGGGCTGTTTTAGAAGGTCGAAATAGTTCAGCTTTAGATGTGTTTGTGTGTGTGTGTCACAAAATAATCACGAATAGAGCGTATTGGTCGTACACAGCTCTTGTAAGCACCTGTCAGTCACACGCTAATCCATTGTTCAGTTGAAACCAATTCACAATGTCCATGATATATTCAGGTAACACGGAAAAGCGTGCAATTTTAAGTGGCCGCTAGAGGGCTTCCGGAAGGGCCGTTTAATAAGTTTAGTTTTGTGCTAATGCATGTAAAAGTATAGGTCTATCTCTTTAAAGGGAAAAGTTCATTAAGGGTCCTTTCGTGTAGATGTTAATACTGCGCATGTTGCCACGTGTGTCACGGAATGAACGTGGGAAATAATGTCGTAACATCGCCAACCAAGATGGCGCCGCCCACTGAATACAAATGTACGATACAAGTTCATAAAATAAATACTGACCACATATTGCCTGTGAATTTCGCCGGTTCCACGTGCACCCTCTGCTCAAACAAAGTAACTTTCAATCAATCCCGGCCAGGACTTGATAACAGTGCATTTTATAATCGACGTTCCGCCCAAAACATTATTTCCCATGTTCATTCCGAATAGTGTAACAACTATAACATTCACAGAACACAGTCAACAAAGCAAACACGTGTAACAACTATAACAATCACAGAACACAGTCAACAAAACAAACACGTATAACAACTATAACATTCACAGAACACAGTCAACAAAACAACCACGTATAACAACTATAACATTCACAGAACACAGTCAACAAAGCAAACACGTGTAACAACTATAACAATCACAGAACACAGTCAACAAAACAAACACGTATAACAACTATAACATTCACAGAACACAGTCAACAAAACAACCACGTATAACAACTATAACATTCACAGAACACAGTCAACAAAACAAACACGTATAACAACTATAACATTCACAGAACACAGTCAACAAAACAAACACGTATAACAACTATAACATTCACAGAACACAGTCAACAAAACAAACACGTGTAACAACTATAACATTCACAGAACACAGTCAACAAAACAAACACGTGTAACAACTATAACAATCACAGAACACAGTCAACAAAACAAACACGTGTAACAACTATAACATTCACAGAACACAGTCAACAAAACAACCACGTATAACAACTATAACAATCACAGAACACAGTCAACAAAACAAACACGTGTAACAACTATAACATTCACAAACACAGTCAACAAAACAAACACGTGTAACAACTATAACATTCACAGAACACAGTCAACAAAACAAACACGTATAACAACTATAACAATCACAGAACACAGTCAACAAAACAAACACGTATAACAACTATAACAATCACAGAACACAGTCAACAAAACAAACCCGTGTAACAACTATAACAATCACAGAACACAGTCAACAAAACAAACACGTGTAACAACTAACATTCACAGAACACAGTCAACAAAACAAACACGTATAACAACTATAACAATCACAGAACACAGTCAACAAAACAAACACGTCTAACACGTGTAACAACTATAACAATCACAGAACACAGTCAACAAAACAAACACGTGTAACAACTATAACATTCACAGAACACAGTCAACAAAACAAACACGTATAACAACTATAACAATCACAGAACACAGTCAACAAAACAAACACGTGTAACAACTATAACAATCACAGAACACAGTCAACAAAACAAACACGTGTAACAACTATAACATTCACAGAACACAGTCAACAAAACAAACACGTATAACAACTATAACAATCACAGAACACAGTCAACAAAACAAACACGTATAACAACTATAACAATCACAGAAAACAGTCAACAAAACAAATACGTGTAACAACTATAACAATCACAGAACACAGTCAACAAAACAACCACGTGTAACAACTATAACAATCACATAACACAGTCAACAAAACAAACACGTATAACAACTATAACAATCACAGAACACAGTCAACAAAACAACCACGTGTAACAACTATAACAATCACATAACACAGTCAACAAAACAAACACGTGTAACAACTATAACAATCACAGAACACAGTCAACAAAACAAACACGTGTAACAACTATAACAATCACAGAACACAGTCAACAAAACAAACACGTGTAACAACTATAACAATCACAGAACACAGTCAACAAAACAAACCCGTGTAACAACTATAACAATCACAGAACACAGTCAACAAAACAAACACGTATAACAACTATAACAATCACAGAACACAGTCAACAAAACAAACACGTGTAACAACTATAACAATCACAGAACACAGTCAACAAAACAAACCCGTGTAACAACTATAACAATCACAGAACACAGTCAACAAAACAAACACGTATAACAACTATAACAATCACAGAACACAGTCAACAAAACAAACACGTGTAACAACTATAACATTCACAGAACACATTCAACAAAACAAACACGTGTAACAACTATAACAATCACAGAACACAGTCAACAAAACAAACACGTGTAACAACTAAAACATTCACAGAACACAGTCAACAAAACAAACACGTGTAACAACTATAACATTCACAGAACACATTCAACAAAACAAACACGTGTAACAACTATAACAATCACAGAACACAGTCAACAAAACAAACACGTATAACAACTATAACAATCACAGAACACAGTCAACAAAACAAACACGTATAACAACTATAACATTCACAGAACACAGTCAACAAAACAAACACGTATAACAACTTTATATAAAAATCACAGAACACAGTCAACAAAACAAACACGTATAACAACTATAACATTCACAGAACACAGTCAACAAAACAAACACGTGTAACAATTATAACATTCACATAACACAGTCAACAAAACAAACACGTATAACAACTATAACATTCACAGAACACAGTCAACAAAACAAACACGTATAACAACTATAACATTCACAGAACACAGTCAACAAAACAAACACGTGTAACAACTATAACATTCACAGAACACAGTCAACAAAACAAACACGTATAACAACTATAACAATCACAGAACACAGTCAACAAAACAAGCACTTATAACAACTATAACATTCACAGAACACAGTCAACAAAACAAACACGTGTAACAACTATAACATTCACAGAACACAGTCAACAAAACAAACACGTATAACAACTATAACAATCACAGAAAACAGTCAACAAAACAAACACGTGTAACAACTATAACATTCACAGAACACAGTCAACAAAACAAACACGTACAACAACTATTACAATCACAGAACACAGTCAACAAAACAAACACGTGTAACAACTATAACATTCGCAGAACACAGTCAACAAAACAAACACGTATAACAACTATAACAATCACAGAACACAGTCAACAAAACAAACACGTATAACAACTATAACAATCACAGAACACAGTCAACAAAACAACCACGTATAACAACTATAACAATCACATAACACAGTCAACAAAACAACCACGTATAACAACTATAACAATCACAGAACACAGTCAACAAAACAAACACGTATAACAACTATAACAATCACAGAAAACAGTCAACAAAACAAACACGTGTAACAACTATAACATTCACAGAACACAGTCAACAAAACAAACACGTACAACAACTATTACAATCACAGAACACAGTCAACAAAACAAACACGTGTAACAACTATAACATTCGCAGAACACAGTCAACAAAACAAACACGTATAACAACTATAACAATCACAGAACACAGTCAACAAAACAACCACGTATAACAACTATAACAATCACATAACACAGTCAACAAAACAACCACGTATAACAACTATAACAATCATAGAACACAGTCAACAAAACAAACACGTGTAACAACTATAACATTCACAGAACACAGTCAACAAAACAACCACGTGTAACAACTATAACAATCACAGAACACAGTCAACAAAACAAACACGTATAACAACTGTAACAATCACAGAACAGAGGTCAACAAAAAACATACACGTGTACAAACTATAACATTCACAGAACACAGTCAACAAAACAACCACGTGTAACAACTATAACAATCACAGAACACAGTCAACAAAACAAACACGTATAACAACTATAACAATCACAGAACACAGTCAACAAAACAAACACGTGTAACAACTATAACATTCACAGAACACAGTCAACAAAACAAACACGTGTAACAACTATAACATTCACAGAACACAGTCAACAAAACAACCACGTATAACAACTATATCATTCACAGAACACAGTCAACAAAACAAACACGTGTAACAACTATAACAATCACAGAACACAGTCAACAAAACAAACACGTATAACAATCACAGAACACAGTCAACAAAACAAACACGTGTAACAACTATAACATTCACAGAACACAGTCAACCAAACAAACACGTATAACAACTATAACAATCACAGAACACAGTCAACAAAACAACCACGTATAACAACTATAACAATCACAGAACACAGTCAACAAAACAAACACGTATAACAACTATAACATTCACAGAAAACAGTCAACAAAAAAAACACGTGTAACAATTATAACATTCACATAACACAGTCAACAAAACAAACACGTATAACAACTATAATATTCACAGAACACAGTCAACAAAACAAACACGTATAACAACTATAACATTCACAGAAAACAGTCAACAAAACAAACACGTGTAACAACTATAACATTCACAGAACACAGTCAACAAAACAAACACGTATAACAACTATAACATTCACAGAACACAGTCAACAAAACAAACACGTATAACAACTATAACATTCACAGAACACAGTCAACAAAACAAACACGTATAACAACTATAACAATCACAGAACACAGTCAACAAAACAAACACGTGTAACAACTATAACATTCACAGAACACAGTCAACAAAACAAACACGTATAACAACTATAACAATCACAGAAAACAGTCAACAAAACAAGCACGTACAACAACTATAACAATCACAGAACACAGTCAACAAAACAAACACGTGTAACAACTATAACATTCACAGAACACAGTCAACAAAACAAACACGTACAACAACTATAACAATCACAGAACACAGTCAACAAAACAAACACGTATAACAACTATAACAATCACAGAACACAGTCAACAAAACAACCACGTATAACAACTATAACAATCACATAACACAGTCAACAAAACAAACACGTGTAACAACTATAACATTCACAGAACACAGTCAACAAAACAACCACGTGTAACAACTATAACAATCACAGAACACAGTCAACATAACAAACACGTATAACAACTATAACAATCACAGAACACAGTCAACAAAACAAACACGTGTAACAACTGTAACATTCACAGAACACAGTCAACAAAACAACCACGTGTAACAACTATAACAATCACAGAACACAGTCAACAAAACAAACACGTATAACAACTATAACAATCACAGAACACAGTCAACAAAACAAACACGTGTAACAATTATAACAATCACAGAACACAGTCAACAAAACAAACACGTGTAACAACTATAACATTCACAGAACACAGTCAACAAAACAACCACGTATAACAACTATAACATTCACAGAACACAGTCAACAAAACAAACACGTGTTACAACTATAACAATCACAGAACACAGTCAACAAAACAAACACGTATAACAACTATAACATTCACAGAACACAGTCAACAAAACAAACACGTGTAACAACTATAACAATCACAGAACACAGTCAACAAAACAAACACGTATAACAATCACAGAACACAGTCAACAAAACAAACACGTGTAACAACTATAACATTCACAGAACACAGTCAACAAAACAAACACGTATAACAACTATAACAATCACAGAACACAGTCAACAAAACAACCACGTATAACAACTATAACAATCACAGAACACAGTCAACAAAACAAACACGTGTAACAACTATAACATTCACAGAACACAGTCAACAAAACAAACACGTATAACAACTATAACAATCACAGAACACAGTCAACAAAACAACCACGTATAACAACTATAACAATCACAGAACACAGTCAACAAAACAAACACGTGTAACAACTATAACATTCACAGAAAACAGTCAACAAAACAAACACGTGTAACAATTATAACATTCACATAACACAGTCAACAAAACAAACACGTATAACAACTATAACATTCACAGAACACAGTCAACAAAACAAACACGTGTAACAACTATAACATTCACAGAACACAGTCAACAAAACAAACACGTATAACAACTATAACATTCACAGAACACAGTCAACAAAACAAACACGTATAACAACTATAACATTCACAGAACACAGTCAACAAAACAAACACGTATAACAACTATAACAATCACAGAACACAGTCAACAAAACAAACACGTGTAACAACTATAACATTCACAGAACACAGTCAACAAAACAAACACGTATAACAACTATAACAATCACAGAAAACAGTCAACAAAACAACCACGTATAACAACTATAACAATCACAGAACACAGTCAACAAAACAAACACGTGTAACAACTATAACATTCACAGAACACAGTCAACAAAACAAACACGTATAACAACTATAACATTCACAGAACACAGTCAACAAAACAAACACGTGTAACAACTATAACAATCACAGAACACAGTCAACAAAACAAACACGTATAACAACTATAACAATCACAGAACACAGTCAACAAAACAAACACGTATAACAACTATAACAATCACATAACACAGTCAACAAAACAAACACGTGTAACAACTATAACATTCACAGAACACAGTCAACAAAACAACCACGTGTAAAAACTATAACAATCACAGAACACAGTCAACAAAACAAACACGTATAACAACTATAACAATCACAGAACACAGTCAACAAAACAAACACGTGTAACAACTATAACATTCACAGAACACAGTCAACAAAACAACCACGTGTAACAACTATAACAATCACAGAACACAGTCAACAAAACAAACACGTATAACAACTATAACAATCACAGAACACAGTCAACAAAACAACCACGTATAACAACTATAACAATCACAGAACACAGTCAACAAAACAAACACGTGTAACAACTATAACATTCACAGAACACAGTCAACAAAACAAAACACGTGTAACAACTATAACATTCACAGAACACAGTCAACAAAACAACACGTATAACAACTATAACATTCACAGAACACAGTCAACAAAACAAACACGTGTAACAACTATAACAATCACAGAACACAGTCAACAAAACAAACACGTATAACAATCACAGAACACAGTCAACAAAACAAACACGTGTAACAACTATAACATTCACAGAACACAGTCAACAAAACAAACACGTATAACAACTATAACAATCACAGAACACAGTCAACAAAACAACCACGTGTAACAACTATAACATTCACAGAACACAGTCAACAAAACAACCACGTGTAGCAACTATAACAATCACAGAACACAGTCAACAAAACAACCACGTATAACAACTATAACAATCACAGAACACAGTCAACAAAACAAGCACGTGTAACAACTATAACATTCACAGAACACAGTCAACAAAACAACCACGTGTAACAACTATAACAATCACAGAACACAGTCAACAAAACAAACACGTATAACAACTATAACAATCACAGAACACAGTCAACAAAACAAACACGTATAACAAATATAACAATCACAGAACACAGTCAACAAAACAAACACGTGTAACAACTATAACATTCACAGAACACAGTCAACAAAACAAACACGTATAACAACTATAACAATCACAGAACACAGTCAACAAAACAAACACGTGTAACAACTATAACATTCGCAGAACACAGTCAACAAAACAAACACGTATAACAACTAAAACAATCACAGAACACAGTCAACAAAACAAACACGTATAACAACTATAACAATCACAGAACACAGTCAACAAAACAAACACGTGTAACAACTATAACATTCACAGAACACAGTCAACAAAACAAACACGTGTAACAACTATAACATTCACAGAACACAGTCAACAAAACAAACACGTATAACAACTATAACATTCACAGAACACAGTCAACAAAACAAACACGTATAACAACTATAACATTCACAGAACACAGTCAACAAAACAAACACGTATAACAACTATAACAATCACAGAACACAGTCAACAAAACAAACCCGTGTAACAACTATAACAATCACAGAACACAGTCAACAAAACAAACACGTGTAACAATTATAACATTCACAGAACACAGTCAACAAAACAAACACGTGTAACAACTATAACATTCACAGAACACAGTCAACAAAACAAACACGTGTAACAACTATAACATTCACAGAACACAGTCAACAAAACAAACACGTATAACAACTATAACATTCACAGAACACAGTCAACAAAACAAACACGTGTAACAACTATAACAATCACAGAACACAGTCAACAAAACAACACGTATAACAATCACAGAACACAGTCAACAAACAAACACGTGTAACAACTATAACATTCACAGAACACAGTCAACAAAACAAACACGTATAACAACTATAACAATCACAGAACACAGTCAACAAAACAACCACGTATAACAACTATAACAATCACAGAACACAGTCAACAAAACAAACACGTGTAACAACTATAACATTCACAGAACACAGTCAACAAAACAAACACGTATAACAACTATAACAATCACAGAACACAGTCAACAAAACAACCACGTATAACAACTATAACAATCACAGAACACAGTCAACAAAACAAACACGTGTAACAACTATAACATTCACAGAAAACAGTCAACAAAACAAACACGTGTAACAATTATAACATTCACATAACACAGTCAACAAAACAAACACGTATAACAACTATAACATTCACAGAACACAGTCAACAAAACAAACACGTGTAACAACTATAACATTCACAGAACACAGTCAACAAAACAAACACGTATAACAACTATAACATTCACAGAACACAGTCAACAAAACAAACACGTATAACAACTATAACATTCACAGAACACAGTCAACAAAACAAACACGTATAACAACTATAACAATCACAGAACACAGTCAACAAAACAAACACGTGTAACAACTATAACATTCACAGAACACAGTCAACAAACAAACACGTATAACAACTATAACAATCACAGAAAACAGTCAACAAAACAACCACGTATAACAACTATAACAATCACAGAACACAGTCAACAAAACAAACACGTGTAACAACTATAACATTCACAGAACACAGTCAACAAAACAAACACGTATAACAACTATAACATTCACAGAACACAGTCAACAAAACAAACACGTGTAACAACTATAACAATCACAGAACACAGTCAACAAAACAAACACGTATAACAACTATAACAATCACAGAACACAGTCAACAAAACAACACGTATAACAACTATAACAATCACATAACACAGTCAACAAAACAAACACGTGTAACAACTATAACATTCACAGAACACAGTCAACAAACCAACCACGTGTAAAAACTATAACAATCACAGAACACAGTCAACAAAACAAACACGTATAACAACTATAACAATCACAGAACACAGTCAACAAAACAAACACGTGTAACAACTATAACATTCACAGAACACAGTCAACAAAACAAACACGTGTAACAACTATAACAATCACAGAACACAGTCAACAAAACAAACACGTATAACAACTATAACAATCACAGAACACAGTCAACAAACAAACACGTGTAACAACTTATAACATTCACAGAACACAGTCAACAAAACAACCACGTATAACAACTATAACAATCACAGAACACAGTCAACAAAACAAACACGTGTAACAACTATAACAATCACAGAACACAGTCAACAAAACAACCACGTATAACAACTATAACAATCACAGAACACAGTCAACAAAACAAACACGTGTAACAACTATAACATTCACAGAACACAGTCAACAAAACAAACACGTGTAACAACTATAACATTCACAGAACACAGTCAACAAAACAACCACGTATAACAACTATAACATTCACAGAACACAGTCAACAAAACAACCACGTATAACAACTATAACAATCACAGAACACAGTCAACAAAACAAACACGTATAACAATCACAGAACACAGTCAACAAAACAAACACGTGTAACAACTATAACATTCACAGAACACAGTCAACAAAACAAACACGTATAACAACTATAACAATCACAGAACACAGTCAACAAAACAACCACGTGTAACAACTATAACATTCACAGAACACAGTCAACAAAACAACCACGTGTAGCAACTATAACAATCACAGAACACAGTCAACAAAACAACCACGTATAACAACTATAACAATCACAGAACACAGTCAACAAAACAAGCACGTGTAACAACTATAACATTCACAGAACACAGTCAACAAAACAACCACGTGTAACAACTATAACAATCACAGAACACAGTCAACAAAACAAACACGTATAACAACTATAACAATCACAGAACACAGTCAACAAAACAACCACGTATAACAACTATAACAATCACAGAACACAGTCAACAAAACAAACACGTGTAACAACTATAACATTCACAGAACACAGTCAACAAAACAAACACGTATAACAACTATAACAATCACAGAACACAGTCAACAAAACAAACACGTGTAACAACTATAACATTCGCAGAACACAGTCAACAAAACAAACACGTATAACAACTAAAACAATCACAGAACACAGTCAACAAAACAAACACGTATAACAACTATAACAATCACAGAACACAGTCAACAAAACAAACACGTGTAACAACTATAACATTCACAGAACACAGTCAACAAAACAAACACGTGTAACAACTATAACATTCACAGAACACAGTCAACAAAACAACCACGTATAACAACTATAACATTCACAGAACACAGTCAACAAAACAAACACGTATAACAACTATAACATTCACAGAACACAGTCAACAAAACAAACACGTATAACAACTATAACAATCACAGAACACAGTCAACAAAACAAACCCGTGTAACAACTATAACAATC
The DNA here is from genome assembly GCA_037043455.1 of Cyrtodaria siliqua. Lineage (NCBI taxonomy): Eukaryota > Metazoa > Mollusca > Bivalvia > Adapedonta > Hiatellidae > Cyrtodaria > Cyrtodaria siliqua. Next base: position 297,139 of record JAWPHD010001667.1, read on the forward strand.
ACAGAACACAGTCAACAAAACAAACACGTGTAACAACTATAACATTCACAGAACACAGTCAACAAAACAAACACGTATAACAACTATAACAATCACAGAACACAGTCAACAAAACAACCACGTATAACAACTATAACAATCACAGAACACAGTCAACAAAACAAACACGTGTAACAACTATAACATTCACAGAACACAGTCAACAAAACAAACACGTATAACAACTATAACATTCACAGAACACAGTCAACAAAACAAACACGTGTAACAACTATAACAATCACAGAACACAGTCAACAAAACAAACACGTATAACAACTATAACAATCACAGAACACAGTCAACAAAACAACCACGTATAACAACTATAACAATCACATAACACAGTCAACAAAACAAACACGTGTAACAACTATAACATTCACAGAACACAGTCAACAAACCAACCACGTGTAACAACTATAACAATCACAGAACACAGTCAACAAAACAAACACGTATAACAACTATAACAATCACAGAACACAGTCAACAAAACAAACACGTGTAACAACTATAACATTCACAGAACACAGTCAACAAAACAACACGTGTAACAACTATAACAATCACAGAACACAGTCAACAAAACAAACACGTATAACAACTATAACAATCACAGAACACAGTCAACAAAACAAACACGTGTAACAACTATAACAATCACAGAACACAGTCAACAAAACAAACACGTGTAACAACTATAACAATCACAGAACACAGTCAACAAAACAAACACGTATAACAACTATAACAATCACAGAACACAGTCAACAAAACAAACACGTATAACAACTATAACAATCACAGAACACAGTCAACAAAACAAACACGTATAACAACTATAACAATCACAGAACACAGTCAACAAAACAAACACGTGTAACAACTATAACATTCACAGAACACAGTCAACAAAACAAACACGTGTAACAACTATAACATTCACAGAACACAGTCAACAAAACAAACACGTGTAACAACTATAACAATCACAGAACACAGTCAACAAAACAAACACGTATAACAACTATAACAATCACAGAACACAGTCAACAAAACAAACACGTGTAACAACTATAACAATCACAGAACACAGTCAACAAAACAAACACGTGTAACAACTATAACAATCACAGAACACAGTCAACAAACAAACACGTATAACAACTATAACATTCACAGAACACAGTCAACAAAACAAACACGTATAACAACTATAACAATCACAGAACACAGTCAACAAAACAACCACGTATAACAACTATAACAATCACAGAACACAGTCAACAAAACAAACACGTGTAACAACTATAACATTCACAGAACACAGTCAACAAAACAAACACGTATAACAACTATAACATTCACAGAACACAGTCAACAAAACAAACACGTGTAACAACTATAACAATCACAGAACACAGTCAACAAAACAACCACGTGTAACAACTATAACAATCACAGAACACAGTCAACAAAACAAACACGTATAACAACTATACAATCACAGAACACAGTCAACAAAACAAACACGTTCAACAACTATAACAATCACAGAACACAGTCAACAAAACAAACACGTGTAACAACTATAACAATCACAGAACACAGTCAACAAAACAAACACGTATAACAACTATAACATTCACAGAACACAGTCAACAAAACAACCACGTATAACAACTATAACAATCACAGAAAACAGTCAACAAAACAACCACGTATAACAACTATAACAATCACAGAACACAGTCAACAAAACAAACACGTGTAACAACTATAACATTCACAGAACACAGTCAACAAAACAAACACGTATAACAACTATAACATTCACAGAACACAGTCAACAAAACAAACACGTGTAACAACTATAACAATCACAGAACACAGTCAACAAAACAAACACGTGTAACAACTATAACATTCACAGAACACAGTCAACAAAACAAACACGTATAACAACTATAACAATCACAGAACACAGTCAACAAAACAAACACGTGTAACAACTATAACAATCACAGAACACAGTCAACAAAACAAACACGTATAACAACTATAACAATCACAGAACACAGTCAACAAAACAACCACGTATAACAACTATAACAATCACAGAACACAGTCAACAAAACAAACACGTGTAACAACTATAACATTCACAGAACACAGTCAACAAAACAAACACGTGTAACAACTATAACAATCACAGAACACAGTCAACAAAACAACACGTGTAACAACTATAACAATCACAAACACAGTCAACAAAACAAACACGTGTAACAACTATAACAATCACAGAACACAGTCAACAAAACAACCACGTGTAACAACTATAACAATCACAGAACACAGTCAACAAAACAAACACGTGTAACAACTATAACATTCACAGAACACAGTCAACAAAACAAACACGTGTAACAACTATAACAATCACAGAACACAGTCAACAAAACAAACACGTATAACAACTATAACAATCACAGAACACAGTCAACAAAACAAACACGTATAACAACTATAACAATCACAGAACACAGTCAACAAAACAAACACGTGTAACAACTATAACATTCACAGAACACAGTCAACAAACAAACACGTGTAACAACTATAACAATCACAGAACACAGTCAACAAAACAAACACGTGTAACAACTATAACATTCACAGAACACAGTCAACAAAACAAACACGTATAACAACTATAACAATCACAGAACACAGTCAACAAAAACAAACACGTGTAACAACTATAACATTCACAGAACACAGTCAACAAAACAACCACGTGTAACAACTATAACAATCACAGAACACAGTCAACAAAACAAACACGTATAACAACTATAACAATCACAGAACACAGTCAACAAAACAAACACGTAGTAACAACTATAACATTCACAGAACACAGTCAACAAAACAAACACGTATAACAACTATAACAATCACAGAACACAGTCAACAAAACAAACACGTGTAACAACTATAACATTCACAGAACACAGTCAACAAAACAAACACGTGTAACAACTATAACATTCACAGAACACAGTCAACAAAACAAACACGTATAACAACTATAACATCACAGAACACAGTCAACAAAACAAACACGTATAACAACTATAACAATCACAGAACACAGTCAACAAAACAAACACGTGTAACAACTATAACATTCACAGAACACAGTCAACAAACAACCACGTGTAACAACTATAACAATCACAGAACACAGTCAACAAAACAAACACGTATAACAACTATAACAATCACAGAACACAGTCAACAAAACAAACACGTGTAACAACTATAACAATCACAGAACACAGTCAACAAAACAAACACGTGTAACAACTATAACATTCACAGAACACAGTCAACAAAACAAACACGTATAACAACTATAACATTCACAGAACACAGTCAACAAAACAAACACGTATAACAACTATAACAATCACAGAACACAGTCAACAAAACAAACACGTAGTAACAACTATAACATTCACAGAACACAGTCAACAAAACAAACACGTATAACAACTATAACAATCACAGAACACAGTCAACAAAACAAACACGTATAACAACTATAACATTCACAGAACACAGTCAACAAAACAAACACGTATAACAACTATAACAATCACAGAACACAGTCAACAAAACAAACCACGTGTAACAACTATAACATTCACAGAACACAGTCAACAAAACAAACACGTGTAACAACTATAACAATCACAGAACACAGTCAACAAAACAAACACGTATAACAACTATAACAATCACAGAACACAGTCAACAAAACAAACACGTAGTAACAACTATAACAATCACAGAACACAGTCAACAAAACAAACACGTGTAACAACTATAACATTCACAGAACACAGTCAACAAAACAAACACGTGTAACAACTATAACATTCACAGAACACAGTCAACAAAACAAACACGTATAACAACTATAACAATCACAGAACACAGTCAACAAAACAAACACGTGTAACAACTATAACATTCACAGAACACAGTCAACAAAACAAACACGTGTAACAACTATAACATTCACAGAACACAGTCAACAAAACAAACACGTATAACAACTATAACAATCACAGAACACAGTCAACAAAGACAAACCACGTATAACAACTATAACAATCACAGAACACAGTCAACAAAACAAACACGTATAACAACTATAACAATCACAGAACACAGTCAACAAAACAAACACGTGTAACAACTATAACAATCACAGAACACAGTCAACAAAACAAACACGGTAACAACTATAACAATCACAGAACACAGTCAACAAACAAACACGTATAACAACTATAACAATCACAGAACACAGTCAACAAAACAACACGTGTAACAACTATAACAATCACAGAACACAGTCAACAAAACAAACACGTAGTAACAACTATAACATTCACAGAACACAGTCAACAAAACAAACACGTGTAAACAACTATAACAATCACAGAACACAGTCAACAAAACAAACACGTGTAACAACATAACAATCACAGAACACAGTCAACAAACAAACACGTATAACAACTATAACAATCACAGAACACAGTCAACAAAACAAACACGTGTAACAACTATAACATTCACAGAACACAGTCAACAAACAACCACGTTGTAACAACTATAACAATCACAGAACACAGTCAACAAAACAACACGTATAACAACTATAACAATCACAGAACACAGTCAACAAAACAAACACGTGTAACAACTATAACATTCACAGAACACAGT